>LS495939.1:17047-47201 GCA_900490845.1 Pristionchus japonicus | reverse complement strand
TCTCAGACGAAAACGGCGCGAAAAACGGTCTATTGCGTAGTGATGACGAAATCAAAAAGTTACATAGTGATGACGAAATCGAAAAATTTGCATAATTTGAAAGCACAAGTCGAGTGGAGTTGATTGGTACCGGGCATAACCTTGTCCGATAATTTTGAGCCGATATATGAGGAAAAAAGTGAAAGTGTGACGGACGGACGGACAAACATACAAAGAGAGAGAGAGAGAGAGAGAGAGAGAGAGAGAGAGAGAGAGAGAGAGAGAGAGAGAGAGACAGACAGACAGACAGACATCTTGATATATAATCATAGTATGAATGCTCCAAAGATGAAAAACGAGCACATCTTGGCCATTATCAAGACCAATAAATAATGGTTGCTTTCAATATACTTTCGCCGCTGATCTAGTCTGAATTCTGCGAGTCTTGATGGTAGTGGTTTGGTTGATCAGCATCCACAAAAAAGTTCCTGTGCAAAGTGGCTGTTGCTGCGGGTTCTCCCTGGCATTGGGACGTTGCGAGCGAGGGTGATGTTCCGATGGTCAGCGCATCCTGTATTCCCAACGTGTTTCGCTCCACGTCCACACAGCTGACGTGGCCAAGCGTGACGAGAAGCTTTGGGCTGGGGCACAAATGGCCCTTGCTCTTCCCTTTATCATTCTCGCGCTCGTTCCTCGTCCACTATTCTTCCAATTTTATCAGAGTTCGTAAGACGTGAACCATAATGAAAGTCCAAGCTAAAACAGAGATTTTTGCCATTAGAGTTCAGTTGTTGTTCCTTAATAACTCCTTATCTAATTAACTAATGAATATTAATTGCAGGGCGCTGGCTTCTTCGGACAGGAGGTGGCGCGCGAGGCGGCCGGCGCCATCGTCGACCTGATCAAGCAGAAGCACATGGCGGGCCGTGCCGTGCTGCTCGCCGGCCCACCCGGCACCGGCAAGACCGCAATCGCACTGGCCATCGCGCAGGAACTGGGAGATAAGGTGAATAATTAGGGCTAATATGAAACGCGAAAGTACTTGGAGTGATTTAAGCACGCGTTTTCCTTCTGCCGTTCGAATTCGCTCTCTTTTTCGACTTTAAAAAATCATTTTTGTGTTGAACTAAAAGATGTGTTGCTGATTATACATTGATTATCCACTAGCACATTTGATATGGGAATCGAGAAATTGGATTGTACGTAATTACTCATGAATCATCATTCTCATCTCACTCCCTCACAGGTGCCGTTCTGCCCCATGGTCGCCTCCGAGGTCTACTCGTCGGAGGTCAAGAAGACGGAGGTGCTCATGGAGAACTTCCGCCGCGCCATCGGTGAGGGAGACAATAAAAACGAAAACAACGAAACACGAACAGTATATCACGTTTTTCGGCGTATCCTGGATGCGGAAGTAGTGTCTGTGTTGTTGTGTTGCTAATTTTTAAAAATGTTCTCAATTGTGTTTCTTTATATAATTTAAATAATGCAGGTCTGCGTGTGCGCGAGAAGAAGGAGGTCTTCGAGGGCGAGGTCACCGAGCTTACGCCGGTGGAGGTGGACAATCCGACCGGGTAGGTCACTATCAGCAGTTTCAAACGACATATAAAAAAATTATGTTAATTAATATGTTTCCAGATACGGGAAGGCGATCGACTCGGTGCGCGTCAATCTCAAGACGGTGAAGGGCAGCAAGCAGCTCAAGCTCGACCCCTCCATCTACGACTCCATTCTCAAGCAGAGAATTGAGGTAAACGGAGGCAGTTCATAGAGGGATGAGCAAAAAAATTGGGCGGAGCCTATTTCGAAAATGCTTCTCACGCCGAGAATTGAGGTAAACCGGAGGCATTTCATAGAAGGACCAGCATGAAATGGGGCAGAGCCTGTTTCGAAAATAGCCCTCCAGCAGAGAATTTGGGTAGAAAGTGGCATTTCATAGAGAGTTCAGCATGAAAAGGGGCGGAGCTTGTTTCGAAAATGATCGCACGAGACTTCATTCTGATTCTTCCAGCCCGGCGACATCATCTACATAGAGGCGAACTCGGGCGCGGTGAAGCGCGTGGGGCGGAGCGACGCGTACGCGAGCGAGTTCGATCTGGAGGCCGACGAGTTCGTCCCGCTGCCCAAGGGAGAGGTGCACAAGCAGAAGGAGGTGAGAGTGAAACGGCGATCGGGCGGGTGTGAAACAAGCCAAGTAATTAGCTAGTTAGTTAGCTAATTATTTAACCAATTACGATCGATAATTAAACAATTACCATAGATCGTGCAAGACGTGACGCTGCACGACCTGGACGTGGCGAACGCGCGTCCCCAGGGCACCAGAGGAGACGTGACCTCGCTCGTATCGCAGCTGATGAAGCCCAAGAAGACCGAGATCACGGGTAAGAACTGCTTAAGCAGCTAAGGTTTAGCTTAAGCCATGATGGATGACATACGAGCAATTTCCATATTTCAGACCGCCTGCGCGCCGAGATCAACAACGTCGTGAACAGCCACATAGAACAGGTAAGCGGAGGAGTGAAACGCGAATCTCACGGTGCCAAATGAGCCATCGAAAATCGATTGAAATAATGGAAACTGATACCCACGACTTGTTTTTGTCGTAATGTTGTTATTGTTTTTATTATTACAATAATTATTGTTATCGCCTCAGGGCATAGCCGAGCTCGTCCCCGGCGTGCTCTTCATCGACGAGTGCCACATGCTGGACATTGAGTCGTTCACCTATCTCCACAGGTTTGTGTTGTTGTTTTTGCTGTTGTTGTTATTGTTATTATTGTTATTCAGAGCCCTCGAGTCCTCGTTCGCGCCCATCGTCATCTTCGCAACGAACAGAGGAATGTGCAAGATTCGGTGAGGAGAGGGGGACTTGTGAAACATACTTGAAGCTGAATGTGAAATCGGAAATGTGGGGATCGGTAGAAGCTTCTTGGAAGCGAGAAATGTATTCGGTTTTCTAAATTTTCGAGGTCAATAATTTAAAAAAAGAGCTAAATACGTTAGTGAATGACCCGATTCAGTGGGACGGACGAGGTCTCGGCGCACGGCATGCCGAACGACCTGCTCGATCGGCTCCTCATCATTCCCACGAACAAGTACGACGAGAAGGCCATCCACTCGGTGAGTATATCGGGGCTAGAGTCTAGTCTCGATAGGAGGTGATAGATGACGCTCATTTATGAACAAGGTGCCAGATGTGTGCGATACAGTCAGTTTTGCTCGTTTTTGAGAACAAACTGTTGTTGTCAGGATACAATCAATGCTATTATGTTTGTAATTATCTATTTTTGCAGATCGTGAAGACGCGCGCGGAGGCGGAGGGCGTGCGCATGGACGCGGCGGCGCTCGCGCACCTCGCCGTCGTGGGAACCAACTCCTCCCTGAGGTATACGGTAGCATCAGGGAGAGAGAATCGATTTTTTGGCACTTGTGTTGTGGATGAGCCATACTGAAAGACTTTCAGGCGATGTCCAATATTTTTTTTGTTATGTGACCCTTCAAAATCTCAATCGATTGCAAAAAGATGGCTTCGTGGTACAATGTTCATCCGTATTGATTTTTCAGATACGTGGTGCAGCTGCTGACGCCGTCGAAGCTGATCGCGCAGATGGCCGGCCGCGACACCGTGTCCAAGGCGGACGTCGAGGAGGTACGGTAGTCGCGTCGGGACCCATCGGATTTCGATTGATATTGATCGATTAATCAATAATCCTTGCACAGGCGGCGACGCTCTTCATCGATTCGAAGCGGAGCGCGCGCGTCTCGGCGAAGGAGCAGGAGGAGAAGCGCGTGCGCGAGGACGGACTCGCCGCACGCATGGCGCGTCCGGGCGCGTCCGCGACGCCTCCGGCAGTCCCCGCTGCCGCCACCTCGCCTGCTGCAGTGGCTGCAGTCAACGCGTTGCTGGCTGAGCCTTCGGCTGCAGCTGCACCCGCAGCTACGACCGAGTCGGCAGCCCAGCCTGTCGATGAGCCCATGGAGTAGGCGAGTCAGTGATGAGCGCTCTCCCCCAACTTTCGCGGGTACACGCGAAATCTTGTACCCGCGAAAGCGCCTCTCCCCGCGGTCTATCACCCGGCGTGTCTAGAGCGCGCTCTCTCGCTAAGACCGCTGTACCCGCGCCGTCGCGGGTACACCCCAACGTTGGGGACATCGCTCCTCACTGAGGCGAGTACTCCCCCACTTTCCCATCCTTTCCCCTCCACTTCAAAACGAGTGTTCCCCTTCTATCAATTATCAGTAATGATTAACTCTGTTGAATTGTTGTTGTCTCCCCGTATTCTCTTATTTTACACACGTTGTTTCTAGGCTACGATCTCGTTCCAACTTTACACATGTTCTCAATGTTAATCCCGTTGCAAGACTTCTCTTAATTGACGTAATTAGCATCTCATGTTAGTTAGTATCTCGCGTACCCAACCATCCCTGTTGCTATTATGTTACCTAAATTTTCGTTCAATCACTCCTCCCTCTCCTTACCTAAGCTATCTGTTACACTATTGTTGCGTTGTTCCGTTAATTTCGGTAAAATGATTTGCTAATGTGGCTGTCTGATGTGAATTGATGAACTGTTTGTGACAGTGATCCATATCTGGCTTGCGTGGTCTCCGTTTCAGATCTAAAAATAATCGATAATCGATAATCCATGCCCGTTTCGCAGATCCTCCGCCGCGCGGTCACTCCGCTCCTCTCCTCTCTTCGTTCCCTGATGTCCTCCTCCGCCCCTCCCAAGCTGCCCCTCCTGCTGTTCGACGTGGACGGCACGCTGACCGTGCCCCGACTGAGGATGGAGGCCGAGCTGGGCGAGTACCTCAAGGAGCTGAGGGCCAAGGGTGAGGGATTGTTGTTATTGTTATTGTACGTTCTAAGGACGGTTGTTTTTGTTATGACATTGTTGTTATTGTTGTTCTGTCAGGCGTGCCGCTGGCGGTCGTGGGCGGGTCGGACCTGCGCAAGGTGACGGAGCAGCTGGGCGACTCGCTGGAGGAGGTGCAGGCCGCCTTCGACTACGTCTTCACCGAGAACGGACTCGTCGGATTCAAGGTGAGAGCGAAACAACAACAACAACTAATAATAATAATAACAACAACAACATTCAGGGCACGACGCCCCTGCCCGTCGCCTCGATCCAGTCCCGTCTGGGGGAGCGCGAGCTGCAGCGGCTGATCAACTGGGTGCTCGCCTACTTCTCGCGACTCGAGCTGCCCTGCAAGAGGGGCAACTTCGTCGAGTTCAGAAGCGTGAGTGTCGCTGTTCCATTGTACTTACGCTGTAATCTTTGAGAACGGTGTTTTCGGGGTTGTCTATGAATTATCACGGGTCTCCTGTAAAAACGTAGGAAAATCAAAGACTTTTGCGACAGTTAAAAATATTTTGCCTTCGAATCGTCCAAACATATTCCGCCTAGGTGTAATGAGGCCAACGAGAACGGTCATTCACTTTGTTTCTCGAAATTTGCATATCTACGTGACTTTTTGATCTATAACTTCAAAAGGTTGCATCTCGCTTTGTTTTTGACCTACCGGGTTCTAACTTATTTCAAATGATTCGTATTGTCATTGCCTTCATTTTACTTTTCAGTGATCACATGGAAAAACGCCATCTTTCATGCGTAAATTCCGAAAAACTGTTTTTGTGCATACATTATGCAAATTATCTCGAAAATTTCTCTTTGTGTACACGAATTTTCTTTTCCATTTCGATTCCCCATCGTATGGAGGAGGTTCCCTATTACTTCATTTCCCCCAAATTTGGGCGCCCGATAGTGATCTCTTGACGCTATTTTTGGAACTTTAACTAATTTTTTTGCGCTGAAAAATAGCGTCAAGAGATCTCATGATTTCATCGCTGTGTTCACGAATTTTATTTCCATTTCGATTACCCATCCTATGGGTGACGTTCCCAAGTGTATCATTGCCCCCAACTCTGGGCGCCCGATATTGTTCTCTTGACGCTATTTTTCAGCGCAAAAAAATTAGTTAAAGTTCCAAAAATAGCGTCAAGAGATCACTATCGGGCGCCCAAATTTGGGGGAAATGAAGTAATAGGGAACCTCCTCCATAGGATGGGGAATCGAAATGGAAAAGAAAATTCGTGTACACAACGAGAAAATTTCGAGATAATTTGCATAATGTATGCACAAAAACAGTTTTTCGGAATTTACGCATGAAAGAAAGCGTTTTTCCATGTGATCACTGAAAAGTAAAATGAAGGCAATGACAATACGAATCGATTGGAATGAGTTAGAACCCGGTAGGTCAAAAACAAAGCGAGATGCAACCTTTTGAAGTTATAGATCAAAAAGTCACGTAGATATGCAAATTTCGAGAAACAAAGTGAATGAGCGTTCTCGTTGGCCTCATTACACCTAGTCGAAGTATGTTTGGACGATTAGAAGGCAAAATATTTTTTACTGTCGTACAGGTTCCTACGATTTTACAGGAGACCCGTGTTATTAGAAGTAGTGTGCTGTTGTTGCGATGCTATTGCCAGGGAATGAAGTGATTTGGTGCTTCAGGGCATGCTCAACTTCTCGCCGATCGGCCGCAGCTGCTCGTACGAGGAGCGCCTCGCCTTCAACGCCTACGACAAGGAGCACGGCATACGGTAGGTGGGGAGTGGGTATTGATTGACGAGGAGTACGGTATGTGGATGATATTGATTGATTTCGAGCCACGGAATATCCGTTTGAGGAGTGATTATAATGAATTGTGCTTGCAGTGTCAAGTTCGCCGAAGAGATGCGTCGCGAGTTTGCCGATCTCGATCTGGAAGTAATTAAGCTAATTATGCGAATTAAGTAATTTAATTAATTAATTAATCAGGTGGCGATCGGCGGGCAGATCTCGGTGGACGTTTTCCCGCGCGGATGGGACAAGACGTACTGCCTGCGGTATCTGGAGGGCGAGTACGAGGTGGGAGAGTTGAAACCGTTAAACGACGGGTGCCTAAAATCCGGTTCTCGAAAGTGCTGCCTGGCCTCGAGACTAGAGGAAGTGATCAGTGAGATTTGGGGGTAGTGGACAATGAGACGTATCTGGAGGGCGATTGAAGAGATTTTATTTATGTATTTTATTTCTACTTGAGGCGTCGTTGTTACTGAGGAACGTGCAATTGCCCGCCCTTTTATAGGTCGAGATGCTCGATGCAAATGAGATGCAAATAGAGCAGTGTTCAAATAGTCATGTCAATGAAAAAATTCCCTCCGGGAAAGGTGCCCGATAATAGTGTCGCTTTGTAGAACTCAATGTGCTCTTTTCAATGGCGTATTTCACTTCTTCTGAAAATTTGTATTTTTCGAGATATGCCTTCCTGACACTTCAACGTAAATGACGTTTTTCGATGTTCTCACAGGTTTCGACACCTACTAGGTGTAAATGATATACACCGCTGAGAAGATCACGTCGAGTTCTGTCAGGCGACACTATGAACAATACGTTTTTCGATAATGTCGTCATGTCGATTTTGACATACTATTTGAACACTGAAATAGAGGATAATTGATTGCTTTGTGCGAAAGGAGCGGGAAGAATGGCAAAGATTATCACGCAAATGACGTCAAGCAGCATCTATGTCGGGCTTTGGCTGTTTCGTTTGCTTTGTTTTGATCGTGAAGAGAACCGTGAATGAGAAGAAGAAGCCCCACAATCCCCGGCATTTTCCCCATCTGCAGGGAATAAATGATTTGTGTTGATTAATAAACTGACTGACTAATGTCGTTATTTAGACGATCCACTTCTTCGGCGACCGCACGATGGAGGGCGGCAACGACCACGCGATCTTCGTCGACCCGAGGACCATCGGACACACGGTGACCAGCCCGGAGGACACGAGGGAGCAGGTGAGGAGGAGGGCTGCGTGCTAGACGCGCTGGGTTTGAGTAACTGGAGAATCCGTGGAGCCTGGATAAGTATGGGAGCCTCAATAGGGCAGCAAATGGGAGCGCACAAATGCGTCGCTCCCTTCCGTTATTCGCACGTGTTGTTCTGGGCCTGATATCCAAGAAGTTACTATCACGAGCCAATTACTATTCGCATAATTACAGGTGTCGGCACTGCTCAAGGGCCTCATCGACTAACTGCGCACCGTCTTCAAGATCTAATTAATTAATGTATTGCTAATTAGTAGTCTTCTAATAATTTACTGTTATGTACTCCTTCAGTCCCCCGTTCGCAATTGTTGCCTAGAGTTTTATCGCTTTCTCACAGCATTCTGTGATATATAGGCCCACCCAGACCATGTCATACACATTGCTCTCATGGCCATTTCTCTCTTGTTCTTCTTTCCTCCCCATCTTTCTCCTTGCCTTTGGGATGTGTTTCTCCTCCTCGATTGGTGATATTTGGTGTATTTGCTTCGTGGCGCGCCGCGTTTCCATTTTCCGTGCCTTTCGCGTTTGTTTCTGGGTTGTGTGCAATATGTAATAAAGTGGTTCCCGGTTTCAGGCAGCCCCTCAATCGATACCCGATCGACTACCGTAAGATGGCCGTCGTGATTCCCGCCGCGAACCGCCCGAGAGACGAGTGGGACGAGATCCCGG
This sequence comes from Pristionchus japonicus, assembly GCA_900490845.1. Taxonomy (NCBI): domain Eukaryota; kingdom Metazoa; phylum Nematoda; class Chromadorea; order Rhabditida; family Neodiplogasteridae; genus Pristionchus; species Pristionchus japonicus. Next base: position 38,684 of record LS495939.1, on the reverse strand, counting down.
ATGCAGAGCTGGAGGAGACGATGATGGAGCGACTGGAGGGACTCACGGAGGTGAGGGGAGATGGTCATTTGAGAAGCGATCACCACCATGGTCGAAGGGTAGTGGCTAGAACGAGAAGTATTGTGTTTAGAGTAATATTAGTTCAAATTTTGGCTATTAAATCGTTGTGTACAATATTGTGCTGACAATGTGAGTCTCGTAGAATGCGTGAAACGTTTATCAGTGATCACATTCAGGCGATTCCCGAGTCGCTGCGCACTGCGGTGTGCACGACGGCCTCGTGGAGCAAGAGCGCGCTCTTCGGAACGGTGAGTAGGGGGCTATTTGCGTTTTACACTCCTACACATCGTTACATTTTCCTATTACCAGCCTTCTTCCTTTTTATTTCCTACATTTAGTTGGGTGGGGGGGGGGAATGGAGGAGTGCAAAAAAGGCGTGGGTGGGAAGGAGGGTGAGAGGTGAACAGTTTAGCCGTTACTTACTGTCCGCCGTTCAGATCTCGTTCACGCGCTCGGCGGTATGGGTGGTGGCGACCACCTCTCTGATCATGTTCCTGCCCTACATCATCGAGAAGGAGCGATCGGATATCGAGAAGACGCAGGTATGAGATTGTTATGAAACCGGAAGACTTTGTGGCTAAACACCTACTTTGAAACAAATACAAAGAGTTTCATATTGCGAGGAATCTTAAAGTGGTTAGATAGATCAAGAGATTCAATGAGTTGATTCTCTAATGATTCCACTCCTCCTCAGATGGCGCAGCAGCGACAGATGCTGCTCGGCCCCGCCGCCTCCCAGATGCAGAAGAAGTAATCGATAATCGGACGGCTGTGATCTACCGTAGCCCCGCCCCCTCTGATCTACCGTAATCCCGTAGTACCGTATTCATGTTCACTGTTATCTCCCCCTTCCTTTTCTTCCCTGTCGTTTTTGTTGATCGTTGACTCTTGTAATCGAGCCTCAATCCCATTTCCTTTCCTGCTTTATAGAAATGCGTTGCTAGATTATCCAGATTTCAGAGCTCTCTGAGCCCCTCATGATCTACTATTAAACCAACCCTCTTTAGATGTTCTCATAGCTCAAATAGTTGTTTCCATGTTTGCAAAACGGACCGATCGATTGTTGAGACGGAAGCAGATCTGATGTGCATTCATTGTTTCGCCCCCGACGATAAAGTAAATGTGTTCGAATGACGGTTGAGAGAAGCACGCTATGAATGGTAAAACCCATCAGGAATATTTACAAGGTAACAGAAGACAAGAAGCAGGAGTGAAAAAAAGCGTTTGAGTGTCAGAACTGTTCAATATTCAATCGATAATGTTTTCTTACAGTAGCCCTACCGTATGCTGGCGTCTTCTCGTCTGTTGCTGCGCACGTTGCGAGGAGGAGGGGGCGTGGCCAGGGCTGCAGCAGCTGCAGCCTCCTCGAGGGCGGACGCGGCGGCAAACGCGCCCGCCATATTCCTGCCACCGGCGGGAGTGAGGTTGGTTGTATCATGAGGACAATTGGAAGATTCTCCTCTGCGGAACAGGGCAATGAGATACAGCTCGATTGTGTCGAAGAGATTGCGCTAACTCACTGAAAGTGCAACAATTTACAGAAGGGAGGATGAGACTGCAGCAGCTGCAGCAGCTGCAGCCGAACGGCAGTCGCTGGTGCTGCCGAAAGAGGCCGGAGAGGCAGTGGACGACCCGCTCGAGGGACCCTCGGGTACGGTATATCAGTAGCAAAAAGCAATAGCAAAAGTATGTCAACTGGAGAATGACTAAGAACAAACCATAAACACTTCATTTTCTAAATCAATCGATACCGTATCTCTATCGATCGCTTCAGGCCTCAAGAGCGAGGATCTGATGGCGGTGCTGCGGCAGGCGTATTATGAGGAGGACGCGGAGACAGCACTCGAAAGGAGTACGGTAAGTGGATACGGTATTGATTGATTGATTGGATACAGTAACCTGAAAAGTACCGTAATGATCCATTCAGGAGTCCTCGCGCGAGTCAGGCGCGCCCGCTTTCCGCCGCATCGTCTACGACGAAGGCGAGCTGGACGCGTCCGACCTGAGCAAGCCGCCGAGCAGGTATATCGATTGATTGAGGGAGGGTACGGTATTGATTGATTGGAGAGGGATACGTTAATTATTAATCGAGAAAGGTTACTGACATGAAGATACATTTGCATCTCGAACTATACAGGTCGAACCCACACCCACTGGACACCTCCCTCCTCCCGCCCTCGCACTCGCGCTCCCTCGCGCCTTTCGTGAACCACGTGCCGCTGCTGCGGGTGCTCGTCGATGTGGGAGTGGACCTGTTCGAGGTACGGTAAAGGGTACGATATCGATTTATCGTGTGAGATAAAGCGAAGAGACGGTGGTTGGGCTAGATTATGAGAAGGTTGAGAGTGCTGAAGATATTTTGAACACATCTAGCCGATGAAGCAATGCCTCGGAAATTGATTGGAGACGATTTGGCATGAGCGAAAATGGTGGCAAAACGCTTGCTCCCGGTGAGGCTCGAACTCACGACCTTCAGATTATGAGACTGACGCGCTGCCTACTGCGCTACGGAAGCGTTGGGTTGGGTGCGCGAAAAGGCATAGGTAACTTGTGCGGGTAACTATTACACTCGAGCTTGCTCAACTCCTCAACTCTTACATCTTTTTGTTACTCGAGATCGTATTTATCTCACTTACATAGTTTCTCAACGTCAGATCGAGTGCAAGTACCCAGCGGTGCCGCGCCACCTACTGCGACTACCGTACGCGGAGGCACGTGAGAAGATACGGTGGCTCGTATCGATCGGTGAGTGGCTTCATTCGAGTACGATAATATACGGCAATAGCTATCGTGAACATACTTTATCGATTGATTTAAGGTTTCACGCCCGACTCGCTCGGCGACTACCTGACGCGCAATCCGTACGTGCTGCTGCAGAAGCTCGATGACATGAAGGTATACGGTTGGGGTACGGTAGTGGTTATCGAGTATTGACTTTGTACAAGTATTGATAGAATTTATGGGGTTTACGGTAGTATCGAGAACTGATTTGATTACTTATTGATTTCCAGGCGCGCGTCAACTATCTCGCGTCGATCAAATTCACACGCAAGGAGATCCTCAAGCTGGTGTCCGAGTTCCGGTAAGTGGGCATACGATGGGATACGGTAAACAGTTATCGAGTATTGATAAAATATCAATACTCAATCGATACCGTAGTCCTTCCGCAGGTTCTGGCTGAACATCGACGTGAAGGCGACGGAGAAGCGGCTGGACACGGTGACCGGCATGTTCGGGCTGCGGAAATCGATGATGCGCAAGGTACGGTAGGGTACTGTAGCAGTGATCAAGCACTGATTATTAAAAAAAAAACTTTCCGAAATGTAGGTGCTGGTGAAGGAGCCACGCCTGCTCATGTTCGGACTCGGCCCGATCAAGGTGAGCACTTGAGACTAGAGTCTAGTCTCGACACTACAGTTTGTGTGCTCTCTCGCCCTGCTTGAGACCGGCAAGAGGGCGTGTAATTAGAGAATAATAATTAGTTAATTAATTAGCCCAATTAAGCGCATCTGGGACCTGCTGACGGCCGAGTTCGGCTTCACCGCCGAGCAAGTGAAGGGCATGCTGATGGAGGATCCGAGGCTGTTCATCATGGGTCAGTAAATCGAAACTAGAGTCTAGTCTCGATGGGATGCTACCTACTTTGGCTGAATTTTCTAACACTTTTTGACTAGAAAAAATTAAGGCGGTTAATTGTCAATCTCTGCAGACTCGCGCGTGCTCGCGGCCAACTTCGGGTACGCGACGCGCGTGATGGGCGTGCGGCCGGAGCAGCTGGTGCAGCAGCCGCTGCTGCTGCGAGTGGCGCCCCACGCACTCAGGTGAGACCTGATGCAGCTTCTTGGTTTCCACCCAATTCACCGAAATTTTCGCTTCAAAACTGTTCGATAAATTTAGATGAATGTATTCAATGTTTTCTTGTGTATTTCAAGAGACACGGCGAGAGAAAACTATTTGAAATGTATGTATATCATGAGGTTACCAAATTATTCGCTGCAGGTCCCGCCACGAGTTCCTGCGGACGCTGGGACGCGCGCGCTACACGGACGCACAGCCGGCCGGCAAGGGTCTCGAGAAGAATGAGGTATAAGGTAGGGGGCGGTAGCTGGGTCGTTTATCGATATTTATTGATTGATTTCCCCTTCCGACTTCTTTTTGGTTTCTAATCGCTCTACTTCGCAGGTCATACCTCTCTCCGATCTACTGCTGGAGAGCGACGCGGAGTTTGCGGAGCGCGCGGCGCGTGTGACGCCCGCCAGCTACGATATCTACCTGAGGACGCACTAATCGATCGATCGCCCATGTCAGTTCCCGATAGGCCCTACAGTATCCCGCTGTTTCTAGGTTTACTTTTTTTTATTGATCTTAGATCTCTGTCCACTGATCCTCCGCCCCTTTGATGCCTTACTAGTTGATTGATTTGTTCAAGTTGTTATTCGTTGAATTGTGATCTGATTGCTCATTTTCCCACATAGCCTTACGTTGCGCTCATATTTCGGTATTTTGTTGCGAGGTGCCAAAGTGATTCGATTGTACTGATAAAATTATACGAAATATTCGATATCCTTGCTTGGATACAACAGCGACAAGGTATGCAGTGAGTTTGATCTGCTTCTACTACAACACTTGCTTATATGAGGCTGGTTGCGTAAGAATCGAGCAGATCAATAAGAGTCTGGCACAGTGATTTTTGACCACGTTGTCAAAATATAATTAACGAGGTTCTTGAGGGTAGTGATCACCATGGTCAACTTCATTTCACTCCAACTCGATCGGTGCAGCCGTGCTGCAACCATGCTGCATGACACCATTTTTCTGCAGCTCGATTCCCCTTTGACCAATCGCTTAGAAAATTTCACAACATATGTAATCGTCTATAGCGAATCGATTCATGATATTTGCATTTCATGAAAAACCCCCGTTCGGGTTTTAAACCATTTTTCTCGAATACTAAGGCCCAGTGGAACTAGGTTTTCACACCGTTGCATGCGCCTCGTTGCGGGGATCAATATTCGTATGCATAGTGTGGAGAAAAAAAAGACCGTAAATTTACTATAATTACTTTTGTCAACGATTTTCCTCCCTTATTCGATCCTCTCTCTCCCTCCTACACCGCGCGTGCCCATTTCTGATTGAAGAATGAAATGAATCCCTTTGTCTTGCTTCATTATTCCTCCTCATCGCTCGAATGACGCGGTGTGGGAGGGGGAATAAGAGAGGAAAATCGTAGACAAAAGTACTTATAGCGAATTTACGGTCGTTTTTTTCTCCACACTATGCATACGAATATTGATCCCCGCAACGAGGCGCATGCAACGGTGTGAAAACCTAGTTCCACTGGGCCTTAGTATTCGAGAAAAATGGTTTTAAACCCGAACGGATGTTTTTCATGAAATGAAAATATCATGAATCGATTCGACATAGACGATTACATATGTGGTTAAATTTTCAAAGCGATTGGTTAAAGGGGAATCGAGTTGCAGAAAAATGGTGTCATGCAGCATGGTTGCAGCACGGCTGCACCGATCGAATTGGAGTGAAATGAAGTTGACCATGGTGATCACTACCCTCAAGAACCTCGTTACCCATATTTTGACAACATGGTCAAAAATCACTGTGCCAGCCATTGCTCGATTCTTACGCAACCGGCCTCATATTTATTGCTTTTAGTATGGGTATGAATGAATATGAATGTTTCTTCAAGCCCGACTGTCCACTGACATTACAGCAATCGGTTTATGTTTCTTCGGCCGCAGAGCCGCAAGCACGACCTAAATCAACAATCTTCGAACTATTTAATATGATATTCGAAAATGCACTCGCAGGAAAGAGGATTGTAGCTAGGCACCTCTCGATAGGGATCGTACAGTGCAATAGTCATGAGCGAAGTGAGCGGGCCGTGCATCATCATCACCGCCAGGATCATGTGACCGCAAACTGAAGATACAGAATCAGTTGGAACTTCTTGGGTATCTGGTCCAGAACAACAGTTTGGGTTGTCGAAAGAGGGTGGAAAATGCGAATGGAAGGCCGATCAGAAATGTGAGAAAGATCAAAGAGCGTACTGTTAGTCTTGAGCGGCATTTCGATCAGTAGAAGAATAATGAAAGTGGCGACGGGACAGACGATGACGAGGAAGGGAACGGATGCCTGAGAAGACACTCGATCAAGTGGGAACATTCGGATGATATTCTACTCGATGAGCACCGAATGAGGGCAAGAGAACAACCAGCAGCTCATCAAGTAGGCTTTCACCCGAATGTGCAGTAGCTCTTCCATTCTCATAATTGTGGTGATGTGAATGACTCTCAGATTGGCGCATTACCTGAAGTAGGAGCTGAGTGATGAACTTTTCGTGCATTCGTCGCGTCGCCGCGCTCATCTTGCGTCGGTGGGAGTGCAGGATCCTTAAATTTGTTGGAAACACGTGAACTGAAACTTCCTACCAGAAAACGACGATAATCGCTTGTGCACATTGTCCAGAGAACACAAAAACGCCAACGAAAAAGAGGACTGGACCAATCGTATCGCCTGAGCAGTAATGATGAATACGAAAGTGCATGCCATTTTCGAACCCTGGAGTTGTTCTTGGTCGTAGACGTAGAATGATTTGTGCTTGTCGAATACGGGAATGACGTAGGGAAAGTGCTAAATTATTTGAGTGATGTTTTTGAAAAAATCCCTCTAAATACAATATTAACAATGGGCAACACGCATTGTTGTTGTAAACACCTTGTGTGTTTTCTCACCCTAGCAACGTAAGTTCTCATCTTGTCTCTGTCCAATTGAAATCCAAACGGTACGAACACGTATCCAATTCCGAGCAGTCCGTATACCTTGACTAGCAAGGAGTTCCCAATCCAAAAAAGCACGCATTTGATTAAAGTTCAGTAGGCAGAGTCAGTGATGCACCCAAATGTGTTTGTTGGCAAATTGCGGATAGAAAGTGGTGAGAAGCACGCGACATCGGTAGTTGAACCCGTCCATTATCGCGTCCAAATCGAAGCAAACAAGCAGCAGCCAGAGAGACTGAAATGGTCAACGGAGTTATCTCACGATGAATCTGATAGTGAATCTGAAGAAAATGGTTCAAAGAGCTCTCACAAATATCAGGTGCATAGCCACTGGATTTACGAACGGCTCAATTGTGATGTAGCCTCCTGAAAGTAAAATATTTCTATAACTTTCGGTGATTGAGTTACCGAGTAGCGGAACGCAGAAAACAGGTCCCAGAATGGATAGAAGTTGAGAGAAAAAGGACATAAACACGATCTGATAGAGGCAGTATTTGTAAGCGCCCATCGAAGAAGGAGAATGTTTCTGGAATTGGGAATCGAATTAGTGAGTTCATCTATAGGAATCGATGCACTTGGAAAAATTTGCTTACTTTGATCATCCTGACGGTTAATGAAAAAATCACGATATTGATCACTTTCATCGATCTCATCCATCTGCCATGGAATGATTATAGATATCGATCGCGCATTCCAATAAATGAATTTCTTTCCTTAGTGAACGCTGAACGAGTTTGTGTTCCGGCATTCGACAACGTCGTGCAAGATAATTTATAAATTAAGATAATTTAGATATTTGAATCACATCATAAGGGGAAGCTCGTTTTCGAGAATACGCAGTTCGCTGTAGTTGAACATCAGAGAAAGAAAGTAATACGTTTGAGATCTCGTCCAAAACTGAACCTCCCGACAATTACAGAGATACCTCAGACAATAATTGATATTTTCGATAGTGACATGTGAAAACTGCGGAGAAGCAGAGTCTGAAATGGAAATATTCTGAAACACGTTTCACTGTCCATTTCAAGTTGTTTTCAACATTCGCATTCTATTTGATTAAAGTGTTCTAGATCCCACTACGCAGTCTCGCCTGATGATATCATTGCTATGTGAGTGTCACAGTATTTCGACGTTTCTGTTCCCTTGGTACGAACCCTAACTGACTGATGAGAGACTCTTATCTTCATTTGCCACCCCTACTTCACTCCATCGAATGTGTACCCTTTCGTGCACCTCCCTTCATTCTCAAAGGAAACGTGCAGCTAGACTACACGGCCACAGGGTATACTCCCCGGCCGACTGTCACCCCTTGCGATTTCACGTGCGTTCTCAACTGACAGGCACACTCGACCCAGAGCTCTGAACGATACCGGATAAAATACAACAGAACAGACTCCAACTTGTATCAATCTGACCTCCGAAAGAAGAGACTCTCCCCCAGAGGGTAACAAGGGTGCATAATAGACTACACTCGCGTAGGAACTCTCTCACTTCTCTATCTGCACTCTCTCAATCCCCACGCTCTCTATCACTATCTGATCATTCTTCAATCACTTTCTTGTGAATGGCGTGGGGATCCACCGAAAACGCGCCATGGCCACCGGGCGTTGTTTATAAGGGCTCTGCGTACCTCTCATTCACTTCCTGCAGTGCTCATATCGATGGTGGGACTTTTAGGAACTCGCGTTTAGGAACCCCCGATGTGTGACGTTTAGGAACTCCTTGTTTTCCTTTGTCTCCACTCTCCCTCCCTGTCTCATAGGGGGTTCCTAAACGTCACATATCGAGGGTTCCTAAACGCGAGTTCCTAAACGTCCCATCACCCTCATATCGTGTAGGAAGATCAACCCTGTCTCATATCTCTAACCGATGATAGATTGCCATACGAGATGTTTTTCAAGAACTGATAACTGTGATCAACTAACCGTCGGAACAAGTATTTCTCGGGAGGTTGCGGGGGAGAGGGAGAGGGAGGTCAGGCACAGGTTTAGTGCGTGCTCTCCCCTTCTCCTTCCTTGAGTTCCCGTCATTGATTAGATTGTGCCAGTGAATATGCGTTTTGAGAAATGTTTCCCCTTTTCTCACTAACTGTCTTCCGTGTCGTTTCATCCTAGGATGTAACAGTGAAAGTGCAGGTGTTGATTAGATTTGTCGAATGTTTTTGTCGTATTCTCGTTCTTTGTCGTCGAAAATGCATGGAATAGAGACAGCAGTCTGGCGTTCTCTTCTGTTCTCGTTTTGATTGGTGATACAAAACGAGAAAAATATCCAGAGAAAACGCGATCTCCTGTACTTTGTCGTGGAACATACAAGTGTAGTATTCTACGTGCTATCTCATCGGTCAGACAGTGCAAGAGAGCATGGGGGATGGAGAGAGTCAGAGAGTGAGGCGTAGTCTAGTCTGTCTGGGGTATCGCCCTCCCAATCACTTCCTCTTATCTCGTGTCCTCTCGAAATACTTTCATTCACTCGCTGTCCATACCAATGGGATCGTCGAGCGTCACTTAATGATTGTGAAAATGTTCGCCTCACTGTTTCAAATCCTTCTTCAAACCCAATTTGATATTGAATTCTCAAATCTCTCATCGCTCAGTTTCCATTTCCATCTATTCAGGAGCGCAAGTCGGCCAGCTTCAACCTGTGGAAGATGCAGTGTTTCGTGCACGAGGGAGAGGATGTCGTCAGAGTAAGGTTCTTTTTAAAACGTTATTCCTGGAATCAGCAGAACTACCGTCCTTCACACTTCGGTCTTATTGTGCATTATTGTCGCTCAGTTCTCATTAGAAAAGTTGCTATTGAGAGACTGAAATAGAGTGTCTCCTAAAGACTACGAAATATTTGAAATTGAAGGAAAAGTTGTTCGACTATTTCAGAGACGCAGAGAGATTCTCGAGTTCGTTCAAAAGACTCGTGAATTCGACGATCCGATCCCGGCTGAGTTTCTAAGCAGAGAGGAGATTGTGGATCGAGGAGCGAGAAAGGTATTTGATCTTTGCTCGTTCTCTAATCCTTGATCGTTGATCTTTGATCTTCTCAGGCCAAAGCGATGACTGACAATGCCGATGCTATCGATGGCTCGGACTTCTTCGGAGAGGGGCTGTACTTCCAATCGTGAGTTATTTTCGCTCTCCTAGATTTCACCAGGCAATTGAACATAACTGCAGAATGTGAATTCAACGTAAAATCAATAGCCGCTACAAGAATATGCGTCATGTTCTCTTGACATTGCTCAAACTTATAATGTGATAATAAATACATAATTGATTAATTAAAGGTTGGTGATCGGTCGCGAGCTGCACTCGATGTCGCTGCACTACGGCATGTTCCTGCCCACGATTCAGGTTTGGTTGATCTTTGATCTTTGATCTTTGATCTTCATTGTCGATTTGTGAAATTTAACCAGGGTATCTAATTAGCTTAAATAGCAATTAATTAATAATTAGCATTTCAGGGCCAAACAGACGACGAGCAGATGGACGAGTGGATGGGACCAACGGTGGGCAGAGCTATCCTGGGAACATTTGCGCAGACCGAGATGGGACACGGTAAGTATTATGCAACTGAACTTCTTGGATATCTGTCCCAGAGCAACAACACAAATTGGAAAAATTAGGGCCTGGCTCAGAAATCGAAGAGGGGCCCTGAAACCATTGGATTGCGTATGCACATGCCAGTACTCCTGTAAATATTTCGCCATTGGACAGGTTTTAAACAGTCTCTTCTCAGGTTCGAACTTAACCAAACTCGAGACCACGGCAACGTACGATCCTAAAACGGAGGAGTTCGTGCTGCACACGCCCACTCTCACTGCAACCAAGTGGTTAGTTTCGAAACAAATCTTGAAATTTCGCTGTTAAAATCACTTCCAGTTACTAGTGCCTCAAGAGAAGCGTTCATATGAAATAAACACTGCATTGGGTCAATAGGTCGGATGAGAACTATTTCGCATAACCGTCTCTGGAATAACAGTTTCCCAAAATCATCATCCGGGGTAGTGCCTGTATTTCAAACTCAAGAAGAGTTCTTGCCTCAGGTGGCCAGGCGGACTCGGCAAGAGCGCTAACGTAGCTGTGGTGATGGCACAACTGTACACGAATGGAGTGTGCAAGGTAAGATTTTCGATTATTGATCTTTGATCTTTCACTGTTCATCGTTGATCTTTGACATTTCAGGGTCCCCATCCCTTCTTCGTGCCTCTTCGTGACAATGAAACACACATGCCATTCAAGGGAGTTACCCTGGGAGATATCGGACCCAAGTTTGGTGAGTAATTCAATTCAAAAAGTATTTTTCAAAACCTGTAAATGGTTGGGTGAAATTGAACTGAACTAATCAGGCATAAACTCAAACGACAACGGGTTCCTCATCTTCGATCAATATCGCATCCCGAGAAGAAACATGTTCATGAGATTCTCTAAGGTATCGATCGACTATTCCTACTGTAGTCAATCTAAATCTGTTCCGGACCAAAACTATTTCAGGTGCTCCCCGATGGTACTTACGTTGCTCCACCACACGCCAAACTCGGCTTTGGAACGATGGTTTTCGTCCGATCGATAATGATCAAGGTATACGGTAGATTGATTATATTGATTGAATTATCATAATTCAGGATCAAGCAACTCAATTGGGTGCAGCTGCAGTGATCGGTATTCGATATTCAGCCGTTAGAAGACAGGGAGAAATCAATGAGGGGTGAGTACCGTAATCTACAGTAATCAGTGGTTACCGTACTCTTCAGAGCTGGAGAAGTGCAAGTAATCGATTATCGTACTCAACAATTCCGTCTCCTTCCTCAACTCGCGAGAGCTTTCGCTTTTCTCTTCGCAGCTTATGAAATCAAGACGCTGTACTTGAATGTGAGAATTCTCATTGTTTTGATTCTTCGTAACCTCGATATTTTATACTTTTGTAGTCTATTGACAGCCTTGAATGAAACGAACATGCGAAGTGACTTTGGGAATTACGGGTCCCGAGAGGATCAAGCTTGACTACGGAATGGATTATCGATTCATCTCAGGTGACTGAACAGATCGGCACAGGCAACATGGATCTCCTTGCCGAGTTGCATGCCGTGTCGTCCGGATTGAAGGTTTGAAGCACTTTCGTATCATCAAGAGCGATTGATCAGATAGAACGAGAGAGGGATTGAAAGAAACCGGTAAATCTGCAACACCTAAATTTCTTTCTTTCAGTCGGTCGTCTCATGGGAAACTGCTCAAGGAGTAGAGCAGCTGCGACTAGCTTGTGGAGGACATGGTTCGTTATTACAATTATTGTTGATCCTATTGAAAAATGACTGAACAAGAGCATTCTATGCACTATGTACGTGGTTTCAACGAAAGATACAAGGGTATTGATAGAATACTTGTTCAGGCTACTCGCGAGCCTCAGCATTCCCCGATATCTACACATACGCAGTGGGTGGATGCACTTATGAGGGAGAGAATATCGTCATGTTGCTGCAAGTTGCAAGGTTCGTTTTTTAGAAAGACTCAAGGAGTGACCGAGAATATGTTTCAGATTCTTGATGAAATGCGCAAAGGAAGTGCGCGTTGGCAACCCCAAATTGGCGGATATCGGAGAGTACATTTCGAGAACGGTAATTTAAACTCGACGATTATCAATCAATGAAGACAATGTAATCTCAGGATAACGGAAAGTCGCGCATCCGCTCGTGGAAACAGTGTACTGACGAGGATATTATCCATGATTTCGAGGCTGTTGCGAGGGGAATGGTGAGGATTGTTGAATGAGATTGAGACCGAAAAGTTGATGGTTGAAAGAGAGTTATTGTTTGTTTGCTCTCACTTGGGTTTTTGCGAATATCGAGAAGATTTAATGAAGAATTCATGTCTTGTCTTGAAATAAGTCCTGCATCAGCGATCACTTTACAATTTCAGATCTTCGCCTCTTACGATCGTCTCAAGTCCTACGAGACAACAATGACTAAGAAGGAGGCTTGGAATAAATGCTCGATTGATCTGTGCAAGACTGCCAGGGTAAGAATGAACTGTTGAGGAGATAAAAACTGTAGAACACCATATCATTTTGAATACATACAATTCAGATGCACGTCAAATTGTACCTCGTGAAAGTGTTCCTTCGAAGAGTTTCAACATGCGAGGATGCTGCTTGCAAGAAGGTTTGTCAGCATTTTCTAAAATTTCGAAGTTGGTTTTCTAATCCTACAATTATAGGTCATGCACACTCTGGCTACATTATACGCATTCGACATGATTTCGGGAGCAGCTGGTTATTTCATGAAGGTTCGATCTACCGTAATCCTACCGCGAACCAATCACAAACTAACTTTCAGGGAGGATTCATGTCCGAATTGCAATCAGAGACCGTTCAATCTGATCTCTACGAAATGCTCGAGGTTTGATCTTTGATCTTTGACCTCTGAGTGATCTTTGATCCAAGGTACTCCGACCAGAATCCGTAGCATTGGCGGATTCATGGGATATGTCTGACCTCGAATTGAGATCTGTTCTGGGAAGAAGAGATGGAAATGTGTATCCAGCACTGTTGGAATGGGCCAAGAAGAGTCAATTGAATAAAACTGAGGTAAGGAGGGAATGATCTTTGATCTCTCATCGAGTAATTTCAGGTACTTCCGACATTCGAAAAATATCTTGGTCCGATGATGAAAGAAGGACGATCTCATCTCTAAGTATCGATTTATTGAACGATCGTTGCCAATTAAATTACGGTAGATCTACGAGAATCTCATTTAATTGTGAATTGAGTGTACATGAAAGTTCTCTATTGTTTCTTTGCTTCAATTAATATTGAAGAATGTATGGAAAATATATTTATTTAACAAGACCACAGGACTTTACAATAATCATGAGCCTGAGCAAGTGTAAGTGAATGTTTGAGGAAACATGGCGAAAAGTGGGAATGAGAATATTCGAAAAATTATGCATGCAGTTCATGATCTTTTTTTAAACCCTGAGTAAAACGAGGAAACTTTAGTTATCTAGACGATGTATCCTATCTAGTACGTGGTCACATAATACTATCCGATTGCTCTTCTTCCCTTGACGCATGTCTTATTCTTAAAACACTCTTGTAGTAAGAAAATAGTTCAACTGAGACTGAAAATGGCACAATTAAGTGACTAATGAAGACAGAATCGGCAATCAACTCGCCTGATATTGAGTGCTCATTGTGCTTGTAATCCAGCGAGTCGAGAAACTTGTCAGTACTCACGGCAAGCCACACCTTCTTGTTCATTAGAAGCCGCAAGGGAAGATACTGAAAAAGTTATTAAATGTTTGTGAAACATAATAACACGTGATCTTGTGAAGCCCACTGTTCTCTGTACAAATTTGAACATGAATGAGAATTGTTTCATTTCGAAAGTTCCTCACTTTTATCAGTTCATCAGCGTTAGCTTTGCTCATATAATTGTAGTACCAGTAGTTTTCGATGTTCAGCTTATCCAGTTTGTTGCCGAACATCTGCAAAGGGGAACGACTCTTTGCTCTAAACATGATAGGTGCTCTTTCGACCTCACACCACTACGAGAAGACTCTGCATGACAAAATTAGTTGGACTTACAACCAGACTGGCTATACCACTTCATGCAAGCTGCAGTAATAGTCTCACTCACTTGCAGAATGACTGCTGACCAATTTGCTTTGAATTCTCCAAAGAAGTAGTTGGCATCGGGAGGAACTTCTTCTGTAGCCATCCTTACCTATTAAAAATTAATTTTAAAAGTGAATACTCTCTCGGATTTTAAATTTCACTTTCACTACAGTTCATGTTCAAAGTAATGGAATTGAATGAATGAATTATCAAAAATGAATTAGTCGAAATGAACTCTGCTTGACTTTTTCAGAGAGTTTTTGTTGTTGCGAGAAATGAGGAAACGGTGGCCCAAATTTCGAACTCGTGTGCGAAACGAAGAAAGGCTGTTCGAAATAGACAAACCTGGTGCAGTGTCATGGAGCGAACGTGAGTAGACAGAAGCAGCAACGTGCCCACTAAAATTATTTATTTAGATCCTTTTTTGGTTTCTGAACCCGTACTTTCGAATTCAGATAATGCATCTATCCGGTTTTCAACTTCTAAGATCAGCACAGCCGACATAGCAAGCGGAGATAAGAGTACCTACGAGAATTACTCGTTCGACCACTAACCCGGATGCTTTGTGATGCACTGAGAGTAGAGCGAGACGTGCTCGATTTTGAGTGCTGGGACTGCGAGAAGGAGGAAGTTGCTGTGAAGGATATGCATTTTCATGATGGAAGCGCTTAAACTGGGCCGGATGATGTTCCTAACCTCGGATTGGAACTTTGGAAGAGCCGTGAAACAGATGTAGTTAAATTAATTATGCAAATCGCTTACTGCACATCCCCTTCGATCCTCGCGATCGATATCATTAGCATGGAGACCTTCGCTCCAACCAGTATTCTGCTGATGGCGTCCAGTATGTTCCTGAAGATTTCTCTGAGTATACGTGGACTCTCTTCATTCCACATGCTCTCTCTTCACTCTGACCGGCTAGAATGTGCGTTCAGTCAATAGGCCCGTAAATCTCTAGAGTGGTAATGGAGTGCATAAAAAATGACTGACTTGTCAGAACATTTATACAGTTCGAGACGTTTGACGCGTCTGAACATGCATCCAGTAAGGAACGGAACGACTATATCGGCGTGAGAAGATGCGTCGAATCGGAACTTATATTGCTGAAGTTGATTCATTGGAGGGGCCATTTCTAATAATTTTCAAACCGAAGGTACTGAAACATTTCCATAAGCGTTACATTCCACTCATAATGGTTGAACGAGATTATATAATCGAAAATCGGCTCACAACAGTTTCAGTATAACGATCGTGATCCGATTCCTTGCTCAGATACATCTTCAAGATATCGTAAGACTTCAAGCCGAGCTCGAAAGTGGGCGCGTCAGCCTCAGTCAGGATTACTTGCACGACCATCGAGCGTCCCTTGTCGTCCTGGAATGGACAAAGTAGTCATCGTACTGACATTTCGAAAATGAAATTGCCCAAGTTGAAAGTGGGGGGGGGTCGGTGGAGGTTAGTCGCTCTTCCGGGGTACCGTCTGACTTGTGATAAGTTAAAAGGTAGGGGGTGAGAGGAACGGAATGGCGAGGAATGCAATTACTCACCGCTTGTTCTACTCGAATCTTTTGAATGCATCGGACGGCTTCTGGCTGCGAGAGAAGGCCTTCTGATCGATCGACCCGAGAGAGTTGAAGTGAATCCGTAGAGCCCTGCAGATCCTTTCGATTATTGATTACAGACTTAAACTCACCATGGTTGACATAGAAAGTTGATTGAGAGTTGCTTGATTTTGGCCGATATCGGGCGGAACGTCCATCGTTGCTTCCGAAACGAGCAGATGCTCAAAAACAGAATGTGAGAGCGATGGCAAATTCACAATGAAGGAATACGATAAGACTACGGAACTACTTCTATTTGTGGCACAGAACGTTCTCCCAGAGATTTACTTCCCAACCTTTTCCATTGCCCTCTCACTTCTCACTCGACACTTTTTAGTCTGGGCCGAAAACCGAAGAAGTTCCAAGACGACCGGGTTTCTCAGATCAAGGAAACACAAGTAACGTAGTCTGCTCAGCAGCACACACATGCCACAATTAGAATCCGAGCGAGCGATGAAATGTAGTCTGATTGGAAAAGCAGAGGGGGAAATGCTTATGAGAAGAGAAAACGAGGGGGAATAGCGGGCAAGCTACCAGGTAGGCGAAAACCCCTCTAGCTTCACAACACGAGAATGGTGCTCCTGCACTTTCCCGGAGGGTGGAAATGAAATGAGTTTCCGGGAAAGTGCAGGAGTGAGCAGACGAGCAGATCGGATAAGTATACCTAATAGTGATGGGCAGGCCTACAAATGACAGGATGAAAACAGCCGGGTTTCCCACAGTAAATCACCCGCGTAGACTGATTCGGGTCATATCAAGCGGTTTAAACCGTCTGATGTCTAGACATTTGCCCCCCGGTTCCCGCGAGAATGACAGGAACGCATCCAGAGGGACTGTGGTCGGTGACCCTGGTTCGTTGCTCAGCTCAACCACTCTCCACGCCTCGCACACTCTCTCGCCGGGCAGAGAGAGGGTGGTAAATCCCAGGTACGCAACACCAACACCAATAATAGTGCCAATAGCACGAGAGGGAGAATACCGTAGGGGTAGGGGCAAACTAACTGGGAGGTCTCCCACGTTCCCAAAACAATGAGGGCTAATTTTCGGACCAATTGCAGTATTTTAAATGTAGATCTACTCGGCAAAAGCATCTTAAAGCGCTCTCACACCGGTCAGAGAACATGAGTAAATGAGAGATCTCTCCTGGGCACAACAAGAGATGCGCTGACTAACTCCATGAATGGATGCGCTGACGTCATAATCTAGCCTATGCCAGGGATGAAAGTGGTGGTGGATGTCGCCTAGGAAATGTGTGAAGCCTCTTAAAGAGTTATTGTCTGACTCTCTCACTTTCCCTTGCTCTCTCGCTTCGCTGCTAGACGTAAATGGAGTGGGACATAGTCGATTTGGCTTCGCTTGTTGATACGCGAAGTGTGTGTGCGGGGAATGAAATGTAGTCTGATTGGGAAGAGAAGCCAATGAGGGAGGAGAGAATCGGACCTTTTCTTGGAATGACTCCCACAAATGCATTTCACTGATTTGTTAGAGTACATACTGCAGAAGTAGTAAGGATTCGGATCGAATTGAGTAAGGCTTCATAGATACAGTGTTAATTTACAACTCAAGCGAGATTCTGAGTCATCTACTGTAATCATTATCGATCGTTCATTAAATCGATAATTAAAGGTTAGATCGTCCTTCTTTCATCATCGGGCCAAGATATTTAGCGAACGTGGGAAGGACCTGAAATAAGTTTTCAAATAGAAAGATCAAAGATCAATTCCTTTCTTACCTCAGTTTTGTTCAACTGACTCTTCTTAGCCCATTCCAACAGTGCTGGATACACATTTCCATCTCTTCTTCCCAGAACAGATCTCAATTCTAGATCAGACATATCCCAGGAATCAGCCAATGCAACGGATTCTGGTCGGAGTACCTGAGATCAAAGATCAATCAGAGATCAGAGACCAAAGATCAAACCTCGAGCATTTCATATAGATCAGATTGAACGGTCTCTGATTGCAATTCGGACATGAATCCTCCCTGAAAGTTAGTTTGTGATTGGTTTGTGGAAAGAATATGGTAATTCGAACCTTCATGAAATAACCAGCAGCACCCGAAATTAGATCAAATGCGTACAATTTAGCCAGAGTGTGCATGACCTGCAAATATAGTTTCCTTCGCACACATTTTCAATAATTGAGGCTTATTTGAGTACCGTGAGGGCGATTTGTCAAAAGGATTTGAAAATAATGGCAAACCTTCTTGCAAGCAGCATCCTCGCATGTTGAAACTCTTCGAAGGAACACTTTCACGAGGTACAATTTGACGTGCATCTAAAACCATTAGAAGGATTTTATACTATTTTGCAATCAATAAAACAGTTATCTTACCCTCGCAGTCTTACACAGATCGATGGAACTTTTGTTCCATGCCTCCTTCTTAGTCATTGTCTGTTCGAAGGATTTGAGACGATCGTAAGAGGCGAAGATCTAAAAGTTGAGAAGGTACCACTGTTGCATGCCTTTTCACAAAACATTGCTTCTTTATTGAATCTTATTGATATAAGCCGAAGTGAGAGCAAACAAATAATAATTATCTTTCAACCATCAACTTTTCGGTCTCAATCTCATTCAACAATCCTCACCATTCTCCTCGCAACAGCTTCGAAATCGTGGATAATATCCTCGTCTGTGCACTGTTTCCACGAGCGAATGCGCGACTTTTCGGAACCCTGCAATCCTATCGCTTAGACTAATCTTCATAACATCAATACTGAACTTGAAGCAGAAGATGAGGAAAGTTACCGTTCTCGCAATATACTCTCCGATATCCGCCAGTTTCGGGTTGCCAATGCGAGTTTCCTTCGCGCATTTCATCAGGAATCTGACACATATTCTCGGTCACTCCTTGAATCCTTGTAAAGATCCAACCTCGCAACTTGCAGCAACATGACGATGTTCTCTCCCTCATAAGTGCATCCTCCAACAGCGTATGTGTAGATATCGGGGAAGGCAGAGGCACGAGAGTAACCTGTAGTCGTCAGTATACATTTGAAACCATTTACATTCTAGATATTCTAATTCTACCATTTTGGCTCTCCATTTTCGCTTTTGCTTTGGACCAACGGTAAATTACAAACCGTGTCCTCCACACGCCAATCGTAGCTGCTCGACGCCTTGAGCGGTTTCCCATGAAACGACCGCCTGAGAATTTTATCAAACGTAAGCTTTTTTATTGGTCATAGGTCATGAAAGAGAGACCCATTGGACGCATGCCTTCTACCTTCAATCCGGACGACACGGCGTGCAATTCGGCGAGGAGATCCATGTTGCCAGTGCCGATCTGTTCAGTGACCTGAAAGCTTCAAGATTCAATTTATCCGCCTGACTATCTGTTTCCTTTCATTTCACGTTTTTGATTTGTCGTTCGATGCTGCGAATTGACGTCAAAGGGGTCAACATTGCGAGGTTACCAAATATTAAGAAGGTCTCACATTCAAGTACAATGTCTTGATTTCATAGGCGGCGAAGAGAAAAGCGAAAGCTCTCGCGAGTTGAGGAAGAAGACGGAATTGTTGAGTACGGTAATCGATTACTTGCACTTCTCCAGCCCTGAAGAGTACGGTAACTACTGATTACTGTATAATACAGTACTCACCCCTCATTGATTTCTCCCTGTCTTCTAACTGCTGAATATCGAATACCAATCACTGCAGCTGCACCCAATTGCGTTGCTTGATCCTGAAATTTAGCAATTCAATCGATATCATCAATCTACCGTATACCTTGATCATTATCGATCGAACGAAAACCATCGTTCCGAAGCCGAGTTTAGCGTGTGGAGGAGCAACGTAAGTACCATCGGGTAGCACCTGAACAAGTTTTTTTGGTCCCAATCAGATCTGGATTGACTACGGTAGAGATTATCGATCGATACCTTTGAGAATCTCATGAACATGTTTCGTCTCGGGATGCGATATTGATCAAAGATGAGGAACCCGTTGTCGCTTCCATTGATACCTGAGAATGGAAGACGATAGTTACTCTGTTATCATTAGCTTGTTGTTGTTGTTATTGTTGTTTTCCATCTTCAATTCAACTCACCAAACTTGGGTCCAATATCTCCGACTGTGACTCCCTTGAACGGCATGTGCGTCTCCGGGTCACGCAGAGGAACGAAGAAGGGGTGGGGACCCTGAAAGATCAAAGATCATTTATCTGAGACCTCACAGATCAAAGATCCCCCCACCTTGCACACTCCGTTCGTGTACAGTTGTGCCATCACGACAGCGACGTTGCTGCTCTTGCCGAGACCGCCCGGCCACCTGAGAGAAAATAATTAGTTCATCGTAAGTTCAAAATGGTGAAAAGCCAAGGCAAATTCATCGTTTCAATCATCAGCCGGCCACCTGAGAGGAAGTATTGATTAGTAGAGAGATGGGATGTGGAACGTCGCTTCCCTAATAAATTCTATTGAGAGTTTATTCAAGGTGATATCACAGAAGAACTATTGAATAAATTTTGATTACCATTTTGTCGCAGTGAGCGTGGGCGTGTGCAGGACGAACTCCTCAGTCTTCGGGTCGTACGTTGCCGTCGCTTCGAGTTTGGTGAGATTCGAGCCTGAATTGTAGTTTATGGAGGACGCATTTTAATGAGATGATCTGCAAACCGAAACTCTTTTCAAAACATTTCTAAAGGATTCGATAGTTCTCGTTAGGGACACCCAATCATTTCTCTAGCGGCACCTACTGAATTCCTACATTACACGTCGATAGTAAACTTCTTCAGAGTTCTACATCACTCCTTCTTCTTACCGTGTCCCAGCTCGGTCTGAGCGAAGGTGCCGAGGAAGGCTCTGGCGGCCGTCGGACCCATCCACTCGTCCATCTGATCGTCGTCCGATTGACCCTGAGATTTAGACGGTTCATCAATCGATAATACAATCAATCATCAATCAATCGATAAATCAATCGAAGACATTCATGCGGAGGCTGTACAACACGCCAACGGCGAAGTAGGATCAACGATCAAAGATCAACGTACCTGAATCGTCGGCATGAACATGATGTAGTGCAGGGACATCGAGTGCAGATCACGACCGATTACGAGACTGGAATTGTTTATTTGATTGTTCACTGGCCCATTCAATTTAGAAGTAGAACATGGTCATTTCAAAAACCTCGTTGCATTGATCGATATTTCTATTTCTTCGACCAATTTTACTGGATTATCAATCAATCAGTCAACATCCGAACTCACGATTGATAGTACATTCCCTCTCCGAAGAAGTCCGAGGTATCGATGGCGTCGGCCTTGTTGGTCATTACGACGGCCTGGAAAGAGAGATCAAAGATTAGGGAACCCCTCGTTAGTGTACTCTACTGCTGGGGTTCTACTGGGCTACTGGTTCTAATTACATTACCCACGGCACGTTACGACAGTGGAGCCTTGAACCTAGAACGACCGCGTCTCGCGTCAGATTCCCGCGCGACGCGCCGTTCAAATCGGTGACAAGGTTGCTTAACAAGGCATCGGAGCGCCATGTTTCGCAACCGCGTCACTCTCATTTCGCAAGGCGATGCTGGCCTATATGTAAACAGCATGCGCTCTAGACGCGACGGGTAAGGTACCTGGGCGG
>LS495939.1:1375-16434 GCA_900490845.1 Pristionchus japonicus | reverse complement strand
GTTCAAATCGGTGACAAGGTTGCTTAACAAGGCATCGGAGCGCCATGTTTCGCAACCGCGTCACTCTCATTTCGCAAGGCGATGCTGGCCTATATGTAAACAGCATGCGCTCTAGACGCGACGGGTAAGGTACCTGGGCGGGTTTCGCAAGCCTGACGCAATACTTCGCCGCGCGCGTTGCGGTTGTTTTAGATTCGCCCTAACTTGCCGTGTACCACTAATATGTGCTTCATACAGTTGAAAGAGGCATTTAAAAAATGCAAAAACGAGTTCGAAAATAATGATCAAACCTTTCTCGCTCCTCGATCCACCACTTCTTCTCTGCTCAGAAACTCCGCTGGTATCTCATCATTGAATTCCGGAGTCGACTGGACGAACTCGAGAATCTCCTTGCGTCTCTGAATGAATTTTATCTAATTTCACCAAATAAAGGCCTGAGATGTTCCTTCCGTTCACTCGAATGCGATTGCAAGTTTAACTATTCACAGATAATTTATGAGAGATATTCGGAATATTTGGAAGACTCACCCTGACAACGTCCTCTCCCTCATACACGAAACACTGCATTTTCCATAGGTTGAAGCTGGCGGTTTTGCGCTCCTGAAATAAATCTTTCGGATCCTTTCATGCATTTTCAAGGATATAGCACATCCAGAGGTTTCCCAATATGAAAAAAAATTTTCTAAACCCACCTTTGTGAGATCGGGATTGTCTCCAGGTTGGATCAGATTATCGTACGGCATTGTGAAGGTGAGCTGAAATTCGATTTAAAGAGACGCAACAAAGCGCCAACAAAAGCGATACATCCAGACTGGGAAAAAAGAAAAACAAGTACTCTGTGAACAACGTGGTAATAAGTAACGCCTCGTTGCTTGTGTGGAACACCCTATGAGTGATTAGAAATTGGAAGAGAGAGGGAAAGAGTGTGCGGCGCATCTCTAATGGAGGGAACCAATCAATAATCGTTTTTATTAACGGCAATGAAGTATAACAACCGAGGAACAGAACGTAACTTTGTTCCACACACGCTCGCGCTCCTTGATGGGAATGACATCGGGTTGAAAATAAGAGGGGAAGAGAGTGAATGATAAGAAAGTAGAATACAAGGGAGGGAAACGAGTACTATTTTCTTCCCAGCCACTCTCTCAATTTCACGCACACTCTCGTCCTTCATCCTAGTCTCTCGTCTGATAGGCTGAGCGAGACAGCGTGAGAAATGAAGAGAGTCAGGAAGAACGAGATAGTGGGCAAAGTGGGGAGAGATTGGTATCCCTCCACTCGAGATAAGGAGAGAGTACTAAACTACGCTTCAGGCGAGCAAAGTACTTTGCACGTTCCATCAAAAACATCCCACCTCTCTAGACTAAAACATTCAAGATCGTAAGATTAGCCGAGCCCAAACAGCTCTGACGGAAGGCTAGTGTTCATTTAGGAGCAATAATTCAGGAGAGTTAGAAGATGTGTTCATTATTCTCAGGGTTCTCTGTTATTGTGAATCAAATGTACAAGTCATCCATCGTTCGACTCTGCACATCCATGACGTTTTTCTGCAAATGAAATGCCGACGTGAGAACGCGATTCACTCATGGCTCGACTGCTGGAGTCATCGAATCGTAGTCTAGTAGCTTCCTCTTATGTGCAGAGAGAGGGTAAGAGTACGCTTCATAATATGGAATCATCAGTGAATCGAGACCAAAAGATCGAAGAGTAGTTTAGGCGTCAAGTTCATAACTTTTAAGATTTATATGGTCAACTTGAGCTCAACAAGAGCTCAGAAAAAATTTCATATTCTATTTGCAGATTTCGACCTTTAGACTACGCTTCGGAATGCACGGATTTGCCTCTTGTTCCTGTTCCATTTTGTTGGCTCAGCCGTATGTCAGGCATTTTCGGCATGTCTGTTCATACAGATTCTATCTATAAAAGTGTATCCACTCATCCTCTCATCACTCAATTCATCCTACAGTGATGCAGTCTACCGTCCTGGTTCTCGCAGCGATCGCCGGAGGTATACTGTAGGGTATCGATTTAACTATCAATAAAACCCTTGTTACAGTAACCCTCTCTGCCTGCGGCTCAGGCTGGACCCAGTCGGGAAACAAGTGCTTCAAGCTGATTGTGAGTACGGTAATCGAAATCAAAATAATCGATATTCGCAGCCTGCCGCTAACACCTGGTCTGCGCTCAACATGGCTTGCACCTACGAGGTATGGAATCAGTTTGCGATTCGAGCCCAACACAACCTACCGTATTCAGGGCGGTCGCCTGGCATCGATCGCTTCCGCTGCCGAGAACGAGGCCGTGAAGAGTGAAGACTTTAGCTATCTACAGTATCCAATATTAGCCTACCGTACCCAAACATACCGTAACCTACCATATACCATCTTTCCACTCAGGAATCGCCGCTGGCCGTGAGATCTACATCGGCGGTCTCTCCTACCAGAGAGGACCATGGAGCTGGGCCGACAGCGCGCCCTTTGGAGTGTACAGAAACTGGGCTGCTGGTGATGCATTTAAAGATTCTCAACATCTATAGTTTCTCAAAAAAAAACCCTTTCGAGATATTTAGGCATTCGTCAATTCCAAACTAGGCCTCCAATTATTGATCGATTGCAGGATCCGAGCCAGCGCCGACTCCCGCCCGTCCCTGCATCAAGATGAACCCTGCCGGTATGTTTTAGCTGGCAGTTACGGTAGCTACGGTAGGGGTGAATCGCGAACTGATTATATAGCTGGTGCAAAACTTCCGCTAAATAAATCGATAGATAGATGATTCTTGCAGGTCAGTGGTTCAACAACTGCTGCCGCGTGCCTCCCGCTGCTGGAGTCTGCTCCAAGAGCGCGTAGATACGGTGGAATCAGGGGCAATCGATCGATAAATTTATCTCACCCTCTCCTTCTCATGCATACAATACAGCTTTTCATCACTCATGGTAGCTATTTCAAGCCCCTTATCAATGTGATAACTTCTTCTCGCTTCTCTTTCTTCTCGAAGAGAGAACCGATATTGCATATTACACCCGCTTGGCTCCAAGAGCTCTGAAGGGGACGATTTCACCACCGACATGCATTACGTAGAAAAATCAAAGAGACGGGAAAGGGGCGGAGCGAAGTCGGAGGAACGTTGGATAGCCAGAAGGGATCAGTCTCTAGTCGATCACTGCTTCTACGCGTTCTGTTTCTTTCTTGTGGTATCGCGGTAGATAGTCGGTCCACAAATCCCTGAGTAGTTTGAATAGATCCCCCCTACCAGTGGAGTCCATTGATGCTCGCTTGACACCCCGTACCGCGATCGATGCATCTAGTTCACCTCTTTTTCAACTTCCTTCCAGTTGGCATATTTCTCTTCCATAATTCAGATGATCAGCGTCGCTTCATTAGCGTGACTATTTCTCTTCCTCACCTGCTTTCTTTTTGTTTTTCCACCTTCATACTTCCATCATTTCACTGTTCTTCAGATCTCCCGCGTTATTTATGTTTCGAAAACATAATCTAATAAGTAATTTCCAGTATCTCCGACCTACTCTCGGAGGATATTCTACATTAAGATGAACAAAAACATTTTTACTGATTAAACACTAGCAAAAGGTATGCTTTGTTCCCTTTTTTCTCAAAATGGCCAGTGGGTCAATTAGGAAATTTATTAGATCGAAAGGCTGTTGGATGATATTAGATGAAAACTATTTGCAGTTTCCTTCTAATAATATTTTGCAAATTTCAATAACCTATTCCAATCTGATGATTCAGAAATGCGAAGCGAACGGAATCGATGATTCAATTGACCTAGTGGAGATTTGCGAGATGCGGCGTCCGTTCATCTTATCTTCTACTCATCTCTGTCTCTTGCCCCCTGCCGACTTATTCCTCTCCAATTATTTCCCGCTATACACGCCATCGTCCATGTTCATTGCAGTAACTTATGTTTGTTTCGTTCAAAAAATAAAGTTTTGTTCAATCGCATGCGTGACTGGGGATATTAGAATCCTGACTCAACCGTCTTAATCAGGCACTCATAGATTAGGTTGTCATCCAGAGACATCCCCTTACGGTTGAGTACCTTTCGATTTCAATGTAATGCATTGTAACTGCATGGAGGAAGAATTCCGAATCCCGATGATCCTTGATATATGGTTTCGTTCAAGAAACAAGTCCTTTCCAACTTAACCGATTTGTATCTAGTTCGAACAAAAACAATCTTTTTCAGAACCTCCATCTCCTATTTCGTCTCGGGCATATTCCAATTACCTCTCCCTGCATAGCTTCGTCTTTGCTGTTCTTTCTCCTTCCTAATGCATATTAGCGCACTCGCTCTAATAATTTCGACTGGGTATGGCAAACGAAGAACGACTATCATCGTTCAGCACGCTTTCTGGTCGAACGGACCATTGAAATTATGAGATCTTACCTTTTGTATCCCTAACTATTATATTAGCTTCTCTGCATTGTCTATCGGTGAAAACGAGAAGAGTCGCTAAGAGAAGAAATGAGTCTAACTGAGTGATTGACTGTCGAAACGAGCAAGAGGAAAACAGCTCATGCTTGAGGATTGGCAGTTAGGACCGAGCTGACTTCGAACGGCTAGCTAATTAGTTGACTCACAAAGTGTCATCTGCGCTTTTCATTTTAAAAAATGTGGGACTTCGACTCGTTCATATGAACTGCATAATTCGACATTGTTTCGGTGCTTCCTTACTCTCCATTATGCGTTCTTCCGCCTCGAATCAATTTAGTCACGTAGTCTACACGTCTCAAGCCGCCTATACTCCGGTCTCCCCTCGAACTCGGCACTTACCTAATAGGTCGGCGCGCACTTGAGCCCCTTTCGGCGTGTTGGCGGCAATTGTCTGCCTCTCTCCATTTCACCTGCTCTCTCGCTCTGCCTGACCGAAGAAAGAGCGTCTAACAACGCAAAAGGCGCGCCCAGCCGATCAAAGACTGGGCGAGCCCCGCGGCGCCTGCGGACTCATGCAGGCAGAAAACGGTTTGACCTTACACACCGAGGGTATGAAGTAATGGCCTGAACCTCTCCCCAACAGCCCTGCTCTCTCGTCCTGTCTGCCTCTGAGCGGGGGCTTGTACCGGTTCAGACTGCCTGAGCACTCGCCGTAGATTAGTGCTAATCGAACGGCGGCCGCGGCACATTCCAATGGAGGGAAGGACTCGAAACCGTTGCGATCGGTGTGACAGCAGACAGACAAGGAGAGAGAATCCGACCTATGGAGAGTCTCAGTTCACGATCATCAAGATCAATTGACAATGTATTCTTAGTAGGGTACTCGATGAAGAGCTACGAGGTCCAATCAATATTGATTATTTCTATGAAAATTGAGTCCATTCATCAGAACAGTTTCATGAGGTTGATTCGCACGCCCAATAGTTACAGTAAAAAAAGCTGACTCAGAGGCACTTTCACAAATTAGCTCAAATCGAACGGCACATTCCATTGGATGAACAAGGCCTCTAAGGGCCGTTCAGATCAGGCAAAAAAACGGGCCATCATTTGATTCTTTTATACTCGGTCAGGAGAAGATTGCAAAAATGGTTCATTATTGTACAAACCATGTCTACTGCAAAAGTTGAAGAGGCATCCCTGAACACGGCACTGATTGTTGCAATACATCAAAGCCAGCCATAAATCCACATTCCAATCAGCGCATGCAATCTCCCCTGAACCTGCGGATCGGTAATAACTCGCAGACTCTTCCTTCTTCCTCGGCCAATCCCTCACCCAATCAGTCTGCTGGCTAATGCTTTTCGTTTTCTTTACCTCTCATCGGACAGGCAGTGCTAGATAGCAGGCAGATTGGAGAGAACCAGACACTGGCCAATGCCAAACCCCTGTAAGCGCCTTTGGACTGCAGTAATTGGATCTGAAAGCTGCCTGGCGGGCGTACTTTCAACTTTTTTCACCTACGAACTCTCTTCCAAGGACACGCATGCGCACCCCGGGAATAGTCTGCTGCTTTTCCTTATTGCCATAATACCCCCGAATTATTATAGAGAAAGTTCCTTGCCAAGGTTGAAGTGTTTTCGGGTCTGAGAGAGTCAAGGGCGAGGGGTAATCTCGTTAGGAGCAGCACTTTTTATCTCGGCATGCGCCCCCTGGAGTGAGGAGGAGGAGGTTGTTCGTGGAGAAGCTTCGAATAAGAAATCATGATGAATCATAGAGAATGATTCCAAGATCAAGACTTCAAATATGCTCTTTGTGATTACTCTAGTCAATACCGAGTAAACTCGAGTTCCACGATGACTGCCCGGAGTGGAAAACGAAGGAGAGGGCAAGAGAGGACAGAAAGGGCTGCAACTGTTGAACTGCATGATGAAGAGATTGAGACACTCAAGAATCCCATTCAGGGCTTAATTTCGAACCAACATCACATCATGAGTGCAAACATACAGTCTCGAGAGTGAAAACTACTCGTGAAGTACGGAAGGTCAAGAGCGTGAACGCTTGGTCAGCACATATGCAATGCAATCATTCGGTTTGAGTATTGGATTGAACATAAGGTCCATCTACCGTTCGTGTTACCTTAATGATAGAGTTCGAAATAGGGGAGAGCCTAACTGTGAAGAGACAGTATATCGAATTCAACGTACTAGTCACACAAAGAAGGCCCCAATTTACTTATGGTTCCTTGTCTAGTGAGAGAATGCATTGTAAGTCAAACCGCGCAAGAACTCAAGACACCGAAACTCCGATTCTTGCCTTTCTCTCCATACCCTCAATCATCGCAAGACGGTAGCTTTTTTTAAATCGTAGCAATTTGAAACTACGAAGAAATTCACCGACTCAAGTTAGACAATGCCGTAATTCAAACCAAAAAGTCAAGGCACCCTATGATGCATACGTTTCTTGTCTCCTTTCTCATCATCATCCACATAATAACTCCCTTCCTCTCTCGGTTGAACGACTCAAAACAGGCACATTAGTCCCTTCTCCTAACCCCGCCAGCAACCTCATTCAATCACTTGCTCTCGAGAAAAAGCAACAGTTCTCTGCTCGAGAATGTGGAGTTTGAAGGACAGACAGTAGCCAATAAGGCTTGAGCATGACTCTTTTTTCTCACACTATCTCGCACTGTCAGATCGACGAGAGAGTGTGGGAACTGGAGAGAGACGAGGATTCAACCAGATCGGGTTTTCGACGATATTGGCCCAATCGAGGACTGACTCTCACCAAGCAGGAAGCTGATCGATGTGTCAAATCCGGGCTGTTGCGTGCTTTGTCGAAAGTTTCATGAAACATGGACAGTTGCCTAGTTTCCCGGAAGAATGGTTGAGTTGCACTCATTCCTAATTAAATATTTCCATGGGTTTGTGTTCGGGGATGGAAGGAGGTAGACACTCTTCCGGAGAACTATGCGGACAAGTGCCGAAATTTGATCAACGCTGCGCGTGTACAGTATCTTTGTTCAAATTTCGGAAGCGAATGAGTTACAGCCATGCCGCTCAAACGCATATGGTTAATGAGCATTGTTCTTACGCTCGACCGCACAAGAACAATTTCCCCTCTCAAACTGCTTGAGACGATGCAAACCATAAGCCAGGGTCGGGCGCAAAAACTGTGCAGTAACTCTTGCCCGACCTCTCTGCCCGTCGGCGCTCTCTCACTTTCCCCTTGTCTCTCGTGACCTACGCGCCGGGCCCGCCCTACTCGACGGTCCGTATAAAAGCGGGCCCCGGCCGGCGGCAAATCCGGAATCACCGCCCGCCTCTTCCTCCTCCTCCTCCTTTCTCTCTGTAGAGGCAGTGCCTGCCATTCATTTGCACCCCACTACCACTTACCCCTCTCTTGTCTTGCGCATTGCTATGTAGCCCCGTTCGCTAAACAGTAAGCAAGACTCGAGCTTAAGTTGCGTCTAGGAGGAAACTGCCAAGTGTATCGCAGTCCCATGTTTCGTACATTTAGCATCTGTAATCTACCGTAATCTCATCGTGAGCATTGCTGGCGGAACTGGTGTCCCAGATTCTTCTATTGTCCCAATTCGTGATGAATTCGTTGCAAAAATCGATACTACCGTACTCCTACCGTACTCCCTCTCTCTTTACAGTAATGACTGCGGACGTGAAGCAGTTGGAGGAGCAGGCGACGTCCCTGCGACGATTGGCATTCGTCGGCGTTTCCGTCTCCACGGTGTGTCCATTTCCCGGTTCCCGATTCCGGATTCCGGTCCTGAATTTCCGGGTTCTTGTTATTCACTCTTGCTCACTGATTTAATTTGAAAAGCTCTATTCCACATTCAATTGACACAGTAACTATCATGTTTTCCAGTTGTTGCTGCTAGAGCATCATGTAGAAAATTATTGTACGTAGAGCGAATGTTTTCTGATCTATCGATTATTTATTTCGCTTAATTAATACTAATTAGCATAATTAAGGTGGCCACTCTGGTCTGCGTCATCTCCGTCCCCATGCTGTACAACTACATGCAGCACATGCAGTCCGTGATGCAGAGCGAGGTACGGTAACTTACCGTAATCCTACAGTACTCTACCGTATCTCGATAATACAGTACTCAAATCAATCAATATCGTATCCCGTGCAGCGTGAACATTCCCAATTGTTGCAGGTGGACTTCTGTAAGTCGCGCTCCTCCAACATCTGGCGGGAAGTCACCAAGACGCAGGTGCGGCTTGCGCATTTTCCAATTTGACTCCTACCGTAATCTCTGGCCGCTAGCCAAACAGGCGCAAAAACGCACTGCCATTGTGGCCGCGGCTAGTGACCGTTTCTTTTTGCTTTCTAGAAGAGAAGAAAAGCTCTGGCTACCGGCTATTCAGCGGCAGCGTTTCTTGCGCAATTTCCCCCATTATTATTCACACTCGAGCGGGCGGCGGTGGGGAAGATTTGTGACTCATGCCATGAGATACGAAACGGGGAGCACCGCTTGTACAGATACGTTCTCTATTCTCCATTATCTTGTTGCTACCAACACAAATATGAAGAGGAAAATACTCTATGAGCAGATATGAACATCTGCACAGTAGATTACTGAATCATCTCTAGTGGATCACGTGTTATGTATCCATTAGAGGTTATCCAGTTGTTATTTATTGTTCCGTGGGTCTAAGTAAATCCACTCTCTCTCTCTCTCTCTGGGTGCGATAATAGCTTTCGCGTACATTAGAGGTCACAGATCCCTTCACTTGGCTTTACTCTACTTTACCTTTCTTCTTTCTCTGTTCGACTAGAGAACTCGCGATGTTGAGAGAGACACTTTCACCTACCACCTGGGGTGCACGAATTAGATACTTTCTCCGGATCTGTGAGACATTCTAATGGAATGCCATTCAGTAGTGCTCTGATACATCTCGTGAAGGGAAGAGTAGGTCATGATGGTTCTCCCTCTCTCTTCTTCTTCCTTCTCCTTCTCATTCACAAAAAGGACCTTGATTGAATGAGAAGGAGTCTCACAAAGCGCCCGCACTCTCTTTCATATAAAGAACACTTGAGCTCTCACAGACGCTCTCTAACGAACTCTAATTTCGCTTTATATCGTACGGGACCGAACAAAAAGGTGCGCATGACGCAATGGGAAACAGTTAGAACTGTCCGTTCCACAGGACTGAATGGTAATTGCGTTTTACAACGTTCCAGTGGCACGAACCATCTACTAAAAGTGGTTGAAATGCGTAGGTTACTCTCCAAAAGTACAAAGAGCCCAGCATAGAGTCATCTTCATTCGTGTGATGATAAAGAGTTGGTTGGCCTTTGATCTTTGATCTTTGATCTCCTCCAGGTCCTTGCCCGCGTCAACCCATCCGCACTCGCCAACGACAGGGAGAAGCGTCAGTCCGGCTACTACTCCAGCTACGGACGCAGCAGCAACTATCCCGTAAGCATTGTCTACCGTAACCCTACCGTATCCTACCGTATCTCCCCTGAATATCGATTTTCTCAGTCGCTCGCCGTCGAGAACTTCAACGCCGCCCCTCAGGGAGGCTGCTGCGGCTGCGGCCAGTCGCCCCAGGGACCACCCGTGAGTGCTACCATGTCCTACAATATCCCTACCGTACCTATCATCTTCGCTTCAGGGCCGACCGGGACAGGACGGTATGGACGGAGGCGACGGACAGCCGGGTATGCCCGGCCGCGACGGACCCGACGGACCGCCCGCCACCCCCGCTCCTCCTGCCGACTTCTGCTTCGACTGCCCCGATGGACCTCCCGGACCTCCCGGCTCTTCGGGACCCAAGGGACCCAACGGCCAGCCTGGACAGCCCGGAGCCCCTGGAAATCCCGGCTTCAGATCGGCACCCGGACCCCGTGGACCTCCCGGACCTCCCGGAAACAATGGAGCTCCCGGAAACAGAGGACAGAGAGGACAGCCCGGACAGACTCGCGAGGTACGGGAGTATTCCCATATTGAATATTGTTATCTGTTCCCACGTAAACTCTAGTTCACATCTTTTGATCGAATCGACTTTCCCTCTTACCTACCACACTAATCGTTCCATTCTTGGAGGTTAGGCAAACTCCGGTCTAATGCATTATGTGTTTTCAAACGGCCTATCTAGTTCCTGAACTACTGGTAACGGGAAATTCATTCATCACTTTCCCTGATTGAGTGCTGAAAGGAAGAGTGAGCGGTTGGCACTTTCACCTTCTAGTAGTGAATTGGGAATGAACCAACCGTCCTAGTGCTTTCTGAAATCGTCGAGATAATTAACAGCCTACTGAAACTGATAATCACATAAAAGAGAGCTCTATTCTTGTCAGGTTCCCGGCCCCGACGGCCAGCCCGGCCGACCCGGTCCCCAGGGACAACCCGGACAGCCAGGACAGCCCGGAGTGCCCGGCCAGCTCGGCCACCCCGGAGGACAGGGACAGCCCGGAGACAGAGGAAACGACGGCCGACCCGGACAGGGAGGACGGTGAGCGATGTTGTTCTATTTACCGGAGACATCTTCCACACGCTTTTCCCCGGTTCCTGCCTGTGTCTATCAAGCCCTGCAACAGTATCAAAATAATATCTTGCTACTGGTGAATGAACAATGCCTAGTTGCAAGCTCTATGATTTATTCGATCCGCAAATAACAAGCAAAATGTACCCTCTTCAGACCCGGAGACCACGGACCCGACGGCGAGTCTGGCGCGCCCGGAGGCTGCGACCACTGCCCGCCGCCCAGAACCGCGCCCGGCTATTAGTCGGCGTGCGCCCAGGTACGTTTTCTACTAATCGTCGCTTATTAAAAATTCGACAACACAACATTTCAGATCACTCGACGACTCGCTCGTCTATCTGTACATTCATAGTTGCCAATTCTCGGTCATCTCTACGATACTCGACACGTTCCCCTCCTCTGACCCCAGGATTGCTAGCCGCCCCCCCCCACCCCGCTATCCAGATGGGATAAAGCGCATTGTGTCAGAAGGAACATGTTGAGACAGTGCAACAATCACTATAAGCCAATCGATATCGGGCCTGAGAAATGTTGAAACAGACATGGCCATTCGACAACCATTTCACCGGATCCAGTCCGATCTATTCTTCTTCCTCCATCAAGCAATCAGAGTCGTATCCCCAATCTGCATGCTCTCTCATTGATTCTGTCAGGTGAACACATGAAGAAACGAGTGAAGATAGCTAGAGAATGCATCCTACATTGGGCAATCAGTGCCTCCCTTGAGTGGCAGGCTTGTTCGAGTATCTAACTATTAGTCGCAGGATCAAGCGGTGAAAGGAGCAATGTCCATACTCTAGTTATGCGTCTCTCCATTCTGCATGCTCTCTCATCAGTGAGATAGCATGCAGAATGGAGAGGCACTAGTACCCAACGGGGGAGAGTGATTGCTCTTTATCCGTTTGGGAAACACTTTGAAACGGGAGAAATGCTAATCAAACGATGGCGAACCTGTGAATCACAGGACTTTGAAACCGAACTTTGAAATGCTTTTATCTTGGTTCGATCTTTGATACCATGCTGATATCTTTTGTAGATGGGACGTTAGTCTCCAAAGAAGTCGCAGACATATTGTCCTGAGAAAAGGTGCATGGAAAATCTGCCTCTTGGAGGTCAGAGTTCTGGCATCGGGGTGCACTCAAGCGCATAATAGTTCTTTGCGCACACACAAAAAGGCGAGCATCCAAACCAGGAAATATACTGGTTATTATTATGCCTTTCTTAGGCGATGAAAGGGAAAACGCTCACTGCTCTTCTTCCTTCCCTTCCTCCCCTTGAGGCATAATGCCAATGAATGTGGGGGACCAGTCAAGAAAGCGTTGCTCATTCATGTTAGACCGAAACTAAAATTGAACTCCTATTGTACGCAGTCACTTAGAATTAGGGATGGCGAATGAAGAGGTTGAATTGCACTCTTCATTCTCCCTCTCACGGGCGCGCAGATCGGTGTCATTCTTCATGAAGAGCGAGGCGACGCGGCGAGCTCTTCATGAAGAATGAGAGGGAGAAATGAGAGAGATCTCCACGTTATTCTCCCTCTACATGAAGAGGGAGAGCGGCCGCGTCGCTCTTCATGAAGAGCAAAATGAGAGGGAGGGAAAATGACCTCTTCATTCTTTGATTTTCTCTTCATTCGCCATCCCTACTCAGAATGTTCAGTTGCAGCGAACCTGACTAACAGTGCCGATTTGCACACACCATTTCATTTTCCAATACAAATTTATTTTCGAATGCTCCAAATTCCTCTCGAATTCGAATGCATACAGGTCATCTCTGTTTTCATGAACATCATTATGCTATGTATCAATTAATGCCTCTGGATTGAATGAATAACAGTCCCCGATCTCACCCCTTCGTCATCTCATTGCGGATCGTAAATGATCGCATGATAACGGAAGGGAAGGGCTCATTCACTCTCTCTCTCTCTCTCTTCCCTCGTTGCATCAATCGGAGACTCATTGCTTCACGCCTTATCTTTACGACCGCTGGAAGAAGGGGAGAAACGGGAAAGAAGCGAATAGTGAGAGTCATCCCTCGACGGCTTCACACCATGACGAGACTCGCATGTAAGGATTATTGATTTTATGACGACTGGATTTGATCTTTGATCACCTTTTTAGTATTCAGGTTACTTGAAACATTGATGAGGTTTGCCCTAGATAGAAAAAAAAAACGCTAAAATGACTCGGATGCTACATAGAACATCGAGAAAATGATTAATTCCTGGGAGTTTGGGAACTTGAGCGAAAACCATGGTTTCAATAACTTCCGCTCTTTGCAGTCTGTCTGCTCTCCCTCGCCGCGCTGGCCGCCTCTCAGGGAGCGCCTCGGCCCGTGGACACCTGCGACTCGGTGAAGATGCAGGCGTGCACCGCCAGTCTGGCCACGGAGTGGGGATACACCATGGATGAGTGAGCCGGGAATGGGAGAACCGGGGAATACTGAGATCCGGGAAATAGCAACTCCTCGCAGGATGCACAACTTCTGGAAGGACCGTCACGTCTTCGACGAAATGATCACCGCCAAGTACGGCAAGAACGCCGAGGACTACGTCTATGTGTGCAAGTGAGAGCCGGGAATTGGGGGAAGCCGGGAACCGTCGAATCTTCCGAAGTATCAAAGTCTCTGTCGATATCACAACAAAGGCAACAACGAGCTAACATAAGCAACTGCATTTCAGCGGCCTTAACCTCTTCTACTACTGCATCGGTCCCAACAACATCCAGTACTGTATGGGCGTGTCCGGACTTACCTCCAACCGTGAGCTAATTGATTAGTAATTAGCGCATTAATAAGCAATCTTTGCATGAGTGTTGATGAGTGAAATCAATGCTGTGTCATTTCTACGTACCCTCACTTTGGTCAGACAGAGCGAGAGAGTACGCTACATGGAGAGAGTTAGACGAAAAATCGCTAAATCTGATCGTTTCCTGCAGAGATGTCCGCCTTCGACGCATACCAGATGGACGGCATGATGAACAGACTGAGATTCGAGTGCGGAGACGCCTTCTACCGTAAGTGATACCGTAGTACTAAATAAAAAGTCAGTACTCGATCACCAACCAATTTTGCATGCTTTTGTATACAGAATTTTAATTTGAACAGAAAAGGCGGGACAATTAATATCTTTAAGTAATTAACGTTAATTAAATAATAAATAGCCATCACCTCCTTCGCCGATGCGACCGAGTGCATCCAGCGCACGAAGAAGAACTACGTCCAGAATGTGAGTGAATCGAGACTAGAGTCTAGTTTGCACTCTCTTCGTTTTGCATACTCTCTCGTCGTTGATTGACGAGATTACCTTATTGGTAGTGTTACTGATGCTATTCTATCTCAGTTCGGCGCGGTCACCGACGCGTACGAGAACCAGATCCAGCACGACACCTACGACAACGTGTGCAAGTGAGTATTCGGTGCTAACGAGCACAAGTTTTGATCAGATAATTCATGGAACGTATAAATCGCAGGAACGCCAACGGCTTCGTCTCCAACATCACCGACATCTACCGTCGCGGTCCCTGCTCCGAGGTTAGCGTTCCAAGTCGAATTGGTTTTCCCGTTCCACCAATCGCATCTGGTTCCGTTCTCAGACTTCCGCTGGTTAACATCGATTTGCATTGCAGTACGCGAACCCGCAGACGCTCTCTACGGCGCAGTGGTACGGCTGCAACGGCGCCCGCCAGCACGTGCTCGCTCAGTACAGACACTGCGAGTCCCAGATTGCCTGCGGCGGATTCAATTGATGACCACGCCACTTTGAAGCCACGCCCCTTTTGGACTCCCCCCTTGATATCAATTAGCCTTGTTAACCGCAAAGTTGATGTACACAGTAATAAAGTATTTTTGGTAACGATAAGACTTAAAGGTGGGAGCAGAATGAAATGACTCACTTCGAGCTCATTCTGATACTACTCACAATCAGTGATCTGTCATTCGTCATCTTGAAGACATCTAATGGGGTGTCCGGAAAGTTTTTAGACTGTTTTTGAAAAATCTTTATCTTAGACTTCAAGAACCAAAATAGGATATGCTCTACTCCACTGAATAGGGTGACCACTGCTCTCCATATTCCACTCATTAGATGACGAAATGGTTGCATAATGGGAAATTTTCAATGATTTGAAGAGACCTATGAAAATTCACCCATCGCC
>LS495864.1:203511-243386 GCA_900490845.1 Pristionchus japonicus | reverse complement strand
AGCCAGATGGAGTGATTCCATCGAAGAATATGCCCGCATGCCGTACCGAGTTGTCGGAAGAACCACTCGGTCATCCACAAACCCAGTTTACTACCGACACTGGACTACACGCGCGCTCGATAGAGAAGACTGGAGAAACTGTGATCCACGCGGCCTCGCCCGTTGAAGATGGATCTACTAAGTAACTAAGTAAGTAAGTTCTGCAGCATCCCCCGTAACACTTACTCACCACAAAGCGTCCTCTCATAGGTCCCTTGTTCGATATTCTATCATGTTCTGTACAAGGCTGCACGACATCCGAGCCGCATGATGTATCATAGTGAATAGGGGAAGTAGCACCAGCAACTGAAGCTGCGACAGAATCGAGTGGTGGTATGACAGGTGTCAGCTTAGGTTGATGTATTGGTACGTTAACGACAGACGATTCACGTGTTTTCTGAAAGTTGTCTATGCACCAATCACAGCGGGATGTCCACACACTCTGCTGATAAATCATCTTAAAAACAAAGATATCATACATTGAGGTTAACCGTAGACTGAAAGAATACAGATACCCTCAAAACGTGTGCGCTTGACAATCAACTTTTTAAATTTAAATACAAAAATCGTACTTCAGATTCTTGTGTTTCCATATTCTGTGGTTGCTTCTGTGGGCATACCACTGGATCCGAGGCTGGCATGATGATAGTTGGAGAAATGGGAGGGATTGATGAGGATACATCTACGGGAGAATTTGGAACACTGCTAATCATCAGGTTGCTTTGTTCATTGTCAGTGTCTAGTACCGAAGTGACAGACGGTGCGGCTTCTGAAATGTCCCTTTTTCTGACAGTTTTCTCCAGTTTTCTTTCATTTCTGTGAGATGGTTAAGTTTGAAAATTCAGATGTACCAACGGAATACTGTCCTTCTGCATGATTAACACAGCCAAATACCTACGACAATAAAAAAAATCCCATCATTAAAGTTCGATTGTCATTAGCTTGTATAGCTCAGGAAATTGATTTCAATAAGAGTTCATCTCACCTCTTTCAACCTGTACTCCATTCTTCTCCTCCTCGTCTCCACTCTGCCGCGTTATTTTCTTCGTACTGTCCCTTTTCTTCATCAGAGGTGTTTTCGGTTGATTCTTCTGAGGTGATGTCAAATGAAAAAAGGGGGGTGGAGAAACAGCACGAGAACGAGAGCGAGATGATCTGAAATACGATAAATAAAAATCAAACATCATTCATTACAATTAACACATCCTACAAACGGGCATATTAATGACACGAACCTTCTTAGTACAGTCTGTGATGTTCCCTCCGCGTCCTCCATTGATTCTCCATAATTCATCTTCTTGAACTCTTCCGATATACCCTTTTGTGGTGCTTTTCTATAAATAATTGAAATCTGTGGCTTGGGCTATTTCTATTTCTTGACACTGAAAATTGAGTGAAGGTACCTTGTCTTCAGGGCTTGCTTCTTTGGACCGTCTGTTTGATGGGCACCCGACAAAATGTCATCAAGCAAATTCGACTTGAATGGTTGAACCGATTCAGATAGTGACACGTTTCTGATCGGCTTATCAGAGGGACTTGAGAGCACCGCGGGAACTGCGTTCGCTTTGCTTATTCTTCTGGACAGTCCCAACTGGTTTTGAGCTGAAAACAATACATTCATATCCAGTTCCATGCGCAAGTGAATAAGGCAATATAATGCATGATCCATATTACATAGCTCACTTTCTATCGGCGGCCGTGAAATCTTTTCCACTGCAGTCTTCGGTTTCTCAATAGTAAGAGGAGACTGTTGTGGGCATTTTGGCGGTGTTTTGAAGGGAGTCTCTCAACATTTGGAATTCATAACTGGGCCGCTAAGCAACTGCCGCAATCAACTCACTAATCGAGATGGGAAGTTCGTCGTTCTTCTTCGCGCCTTCAGTCTCTCTTTTCACTTGTTCCTCCTCACTATCATCACTGTCAGACATGTCCATGCCTAGAGCCGCCAGACTCTCCTGCCGACGCTGTTCTCGCTTTGACGAATTCGCAGCTTGGAGTGCACTACAAAATTAGACATAAAAGTTGAAATCCAGTCAAAGATTTAAATTTGTTTTACAAACTTTGCTTCGTCTCGCTCCTGAGACAGTTCCACAACCTTCGGATGCAAGATCATCTTAGATGGAGAAGGCGACGTATTCGCAAGAGTCAAAGAAGAGTTCGTTAAGTCTAGAAGAAGAAAGTTGTAGATGCATGTTTACGCAAAAAGCGTTTTTCAATGAGTAATTAATGTAATTAGACTTAAATATTATTTTTGTGCATAAATAAATAATTCCACATACCTTCAATTTCCCCCAAAATCGTAGCAGCAGACGAAGAATCATCTTCGATCATGACCGATTGCGATTTTATTTCAATTGGCAATTTATCATGACTGTGGAGCGCTGTCTTCTCATTCTGCGCATCCGATGATGTTACTGATGTTGTGACCTCGATTGACAACATTTCCTGCATAGACGCCGCCGCATTAAGAAGGGCTGCGGAATCCGCTGGACTACACGGAGGGTCAACAAGAGTTGGCGATGCTATAGCAGCAGCAGCAGCATCAGCATCAATCGAAGAAGAACTGCAATACAATATGTCTAACCAGAAGGGTCCTGCATGTAAGGAATCCCCTTTGTTCCCTGAGAATATTCGGGAATCCCAATTCTCTCCTCTCTTCTCTCACCCACTCTCCCTCCTCCCCTCTCCCCTATGCTCTCTATTTCGCAATGTTTCGCATTCCTGAGGATAGGTGGTGCACATGTGATCTTTCATTTATAAGGAATCAAAATTTGGCAAATCGTTGTAGTCGTTCATTCGCCTGCGTTCATTCGTTCATTCATTCATTCATTATTCCGTGCTGGAAGAAAGACAAAAAACCAATTTCAACCCCGCCCCCTCACTCCACGGTTACAGTATGTATTAAAACTTGCACAACAAAATCGTAACGTACTCATCAGGCATTCCCTTATGAAGTCCACCGCTTCCAACTACATCAGCATCGCTAATGTCCGGCATATTCAGATCGTATTCTGCAGAAAAATTGGAGTGATATGGAAATTCAACAATATAATGCAAACATCATAAATGCTGACCAATAATCGGTCGATGTGCAGCATCAAGTGACTCATGGGCGTCGTCGCCCGCATTATTTTCATTATCGTCGTCGCTCATCACCATATCGTTCTCGAGGCTGCATCCGGGCGATGACGTGAATTTAGACTGCTCACAGACAGCAGCGGAATTCTGCGATATATGCACTTGATGAAAAAAAACAATCGTTAACCAGCTAATCTCTGTCACTCCCATACCTAAGCGCCGATTTCCTTGAGGACATTCAAAATAGCGGTGAACCGTTCAAAATTTTGAATTAGGACCGATTTTTGGGGATAACCCGTTGTTTTTGAGCTGAAAAAAATGTGAAAATTTGATGAAAATAGTCGTGCATAGGAAGCGATTTTTGCCAGCGGTGACCCGTTCACCCTAGTCTAAAAATTGTCAAGGAGCTCCCTGGCCCAGCTACGGTCACTCCAATCAGGGCTCACTTTACGATCGGATGCCGTCACAATGAAAAAAACTTACTTTCGACGCAGCTATCCTTAAATTGTGATCCTTCTTCATTTCGGCAATCTTCTCCTTGAGACCTGCCTTTTGCCTCTCTTGCTGCTGTCTTACTGTCTCCGTCTTTTTGCCCATTACAGACCTTGCTGCTGACTGCATCTGCGATAAATTCACCATTTATGTTTTCGTCTATCTAGTAGGTCCGAATGAACTCATTCTTGTTCTTCCAATTAGCATTTTCATGTCTCTTTCATGTCTTAAATTTTTCAGGAACTTGATCTTGGACCAGGGCTGTGCGGCATGAAAACTGATTTTTCGATAGCGCACGTCTCGCCCTATGATACTGTGTTTATCAGATGTATCTCATTGAGACAAATTTTTTGATACTCAATTTTATCATTTTCCATAAATGGTCCCTGAGATATCACCAGTTATGCCGAAACTTTATGTCGAAAATTTTCGGCATAAAGTTTCGGCATAACGGGTTATATCACGCCTGTCACGAGTGAATCGAGCTAAATTCGCAAATCTTGGGAATGGAGCGAAAATCATGAAATGAGTTAGCATCAGTTTTGGGCACCTCTAGGCATCCCCTAGCAGCCCCCAAAGTCCCATTTCCAAACTTCATTCCGGGGCTCCCTACACCGGGTCGATTACCAAGCGCCTCATCTTTGATCGCGATTATCTCGGTCCCTGTGCGTTTTTATGAAAAAAATGCCCTAAGTATAACCACCATTCATTTTTCGAGCTCTTTCGATCAGCACAAACTAGAGTTCACAAAAGTTCTTCTGAACAGCGCTACACTTCACTATGAATAACTCAAAAACTTATTGAAAGGCGCAGCCAATTTTCGAGTATGTTATGCGCCTCGTCGAGCTTTTTCGAATGGATTTTTAAAGTCGAAAAAAACGTTTTGCTCGACAAAGTTAAGGCCATTTTAGTTTTCGACTTCATTTGAAGTCATTTTATTCCACCCCGTACCGCTCTTTTTGGTGCGCGCGAATGGAATGACACGCAATTCTCATATGTTTCAATCAGGATGAGCGGTGTGGGGTGGAATAAAATGACTTCAAATCAAGTCAAAAACTAAAATGGCCTCGACTTTGTCGAGCAAAACGTTTTTTTCGACTTTAAAAATCCATTCGAAAGAGCTCGACGAGGCGCATAACATACTAGAAAATTGGCTGCGCCTTTCAATAAGTTTTTGAGTTATTCATCCCCAGAGATGGAAAGGGTGGGAGGATTTTATGGTATGGAACTCATACCATGGGAAATTTTGAGGTGGATCGGGTAAATTTTTAGCTTTTCCTAGCGTGAAAGTGGCAATGGTGTACCTTTTTGGGGTTAGGGTCTGCGATTGCGCCTGCCCGGAGGAAAATTTGCGCCTCCCCGGAGTGAAAAACCCAAAAAAAAAAATTTTGCGCGCTCCGCGCGCTTTCTAATGATTAATATAACGGCTGTTCAAAATCGAGTTACTGTGTGTAATGCGGTAGGGTACGTATGACTCTCGAAGTTTTTCTGATATGATTAGGGACCGCAATGACATATTGTGAACGCCGTCGTAACCTACCCAATTAAGTGCGCTGATTCTAGTAGAAAATGAAATTAAGCTAAAAAAATAAAAATTAAGCAATTACGCCCATTTTACATAATTGAGGTTTTCATAGTGAAATACAGTAGTCTTTTGTGGAGTTAGAGCGTCTGTTAGGACATAACTTTCGTATTTTCGTAAAAAATACTTTAAATTGATTTGTTTTAATGATTTTTATCATTCCAGTGTTCAAATTAATAATATGAGATATGCTGATTCGTTTCAGGAGGATAAATCATTAGCAAAACGTGAAAAGGGACATATGAAAAACAAAAGTGTTCAACTTTGACTTGGAATTTCTCATATTCCGGGGCAACCCGACCCTGTAAGTTTATAACCAGAATGCGCCGGTTAGTGAGAGAAACGTTTTAGAACAGGTGCAAGCCGTGTGCTCGTTTGTGCACGGACAGCATACGCCAAAAAAATATTTGCAGTTTCGGGAAAAGTAAGAGGGGGATTTCAAGGCTGGTATGTGAATAATATGGCCACAAACGGCAATTTGCAGTACTAAGGCCATTGCCGTCAAAAGAAATATAAATTTCACTCAGGAAATGTATTAAAAATAGATTCTAAAAATTGTAAAAGTTCGTAGTGTGCCGGTGCGACTTTTCTAAATGTCGGCGAAATTACGATAAGTCTGCCCGCACTCTGACGGGCCGCTGCGGTCCCTAGATATGATCCCAAACAAGATTTTCTGGTTTTCACGGCAAAAACCAGAATTTTTTTCAAGTCTAATTCACACATAATACGTGCAAATCTGAACTTAGAAATGGCAGCTTGATGGCTAGCCAGGCTAATAAGTGCTAAAATGAGGGTATTTGATCCTTTGTGACGTGTAACTTCCGTCAAAATGGATGAAAATCTTTTTCATAATATTTTATCCTCTTTCGAATGAGCCCTTGGACGATGCCTAAACCCAATTTTTTTTTCAAAGATCAAAGATCAATATTCGGTCAAAAGTTCAAAAAAGTTCATTCTTCCTCCTAAGGATCATTTACACCAAATATGAGCTCTGGGCGATATTTCTGCCGGAGTTGTACGCTTGCATGCCCCAATCACTGCGTTTTTACGGAGACCGCATTTTAACGCCCGTTTTCACCCGACATATCATAATTTTCACTTAGGCGACTGCCCGTCTGTTGTCCTCTTCCCTAAAGGTACTTTCGGTCCAAAAATCTAAGGATTTCATAAAGAAACAAGTTTACAAACGGTTGTTGAAAAATGGTAAATATCGTAACCCTATGAATTTTCAACGCCTTTTTTCGCCCCGACATTTTGAAAAACTTTCTTAGGCGACTGCCCGGCTGTTGTCCTGTTGCCTAAAGGTACCTGCAGTCCAAAAATTTAAGGATTTGGTCAACAAACAAAAGAGCAATGGACAGGGGTTAGAGTGGGGTTTGCCAGGATTTTCCTAATGGGCTAACCCCGGTCAAGCCCCGATGGAAATACTTTCTTGTTTCTTCATGAAAACCTTAGATTTTTGGACCGCAGGTACCATTAGGCAAGAGGACAACAATCGGGCAGTCGCCCAAGTGACAATTTTAAAATGTCGGGTGGCAAGGGGGGTTAAAATGCGGTCTAGGTAAGAACGTACTAGGGAGTGGCACAGTAGCTAAAAATCGTCCCCATTTGTTCATACTTGGTGGTTAGAGTCCCTAGGGATAGGATACACTTCAACCGAAAAATTTAACTCAAAAGTTGATCTTTGATCTTGAAATTTTTCAGAGTGATTTTAACCCCATGTATGATGCCTCATTCGATAGAGCATCAAAAGTTATGTATTCTGGTAAATTTTCGAAAGGTTTGAACTTCAACTTTTCCAGAAAATTTTTAAAAAAATAGTGAAAATAAGCTCTCAATTGAGTCTAGGATTTGCAATAATTTCTCTTGAGCAGCAATTTCTTTACTCTATCTTTCTTTCCTGAGTAAGCACACGTCGCTCAGTTTTTTCCGCTCGCTTCGCTCGCGACATTCTTCCAAATTTGCGCC
Source organism: Pristionchus japonicus (assembly GCA_900490845.1). Taxonomy (NCBI): domain Eukaryota; kingdom Metazoa; phylum Nematoda; class Chromadorea; order Rhabditida; family Neodiplogasteridae; genus Pristionchus; species Pristionchus japonicus. Next base: position 236,227 of record LS495864.1, on the reverse strand, counting down.
TGCCCGAATTCGGATTTGCGCCTGACCCCCCTCCTAAACCCCACAAAGCCCACCGTTGGAAAGTGGTTAAAAAACGTGAACAGGCAGTACATAGCAGGCGAGAAAATCATAAAAATGGCGTAAAAAGTTACCTAATGTATGAAAATAGTGTTATTGGGGAAAATTGTATAAACACCGATCTCTTGCCCTAAAATTGGCCTCGAAAAAACTCATACCTTGGGAATTTTCGGTCCCGCTCTTGCAAAAATCGTCTTTCAAAAACTCATACCATGGGAATTTTAAGGGGTCCAAATTTATCTTTCCATCTCTGTTCATCCCGAAGTGTAGCGCTGTTCAGAGGCAACTTCATGACTTCTAGTTTGTGTAGATCAAAAGAGCACGAAAAATGAGTGGTGGTTATACTTAGGGCATTTTTTTCATAAAAACGCACAGGGACCGAGATATTCGCGATCAAAGATGAGGCACTAGGTAATCGACCCGGTGCAGCGAGCCCCAGAATGAAGTTAGGGCAATGAGAGTTTGGGGGATGCTAGGGCACGACTAGAGATGCCCAAAACTGATGCTAACTCATTCTGTGATTTTCGTTCCATTCCCATGGCCAGCTCGATTCTCTCGTGACAGGCGTGATATTTTGCTCACCTTTGTTTGAAACCCGTGCCCAACGTTGTAATCTAATGCGTACGACTGGTTTACGATTTATCGGTATGATAATTTAAGCTAAATGCTTATGTTCGGCAAGAATGAACCCGTTATGCCGAAATTATGCCGCACAGCCCTGTCTTGGACAGAATTGATACTTATTGTGAAACTATGCCTTTTCAATCAGGGGCTGTGTGCTAGCAACAAGATGTTACTCGTGCTGGGATACTCACATCTGAAGATGTTGAAGTTGTCTGTTCGAAATCACTCCTATGTAGCTTGCGAGATAAGAGATTTTCTGCAATAATTAAAACTTTTAGAACTAATGTGCTTATCACATGCAATACTCCAAATTTTGTTCTGGACAACTTATGCCGGCTATTGAGATTCTGACCATGTATGCTTTCATCGACAATGTTTCTTCCACCTGCTCGAGTGACAATCGAATGTACTCGCCCTCCGCGGCTGACTCGACCTGACAAATATTTTTTTCATGTAGCTGTATACCTAACAGAGCCACACTATGTGGTGAATACCTCCTCTGTCATTTGCGACTCCTCTCGTTTTACGAGAAACGTCGGAAACACGATCATGCACATCTGTCGAATCTGGGCTCACAATTTGTTGTGTTTTTTCTGCTTCATCTGAATGATTTAATCTTAAAATATGTATCCAGAGCGAAATCATGAAACTGATCAATAAATCAAATCAATACATAAATTAACAGCAGCACTCACTTCTTTTGAAATTTGATTCTCCTTTCGTTTTGCCGGAACTTCCAGGAGCAACGAAATGGGAATCGCCCGAATCAAAATTCAATAGACGTTGGACTGTTTCAGCATCGTCTGCAAAAGCAGATCTTGAACTGAAGGACTCAAATGTTAATTGCGCACCATCGTCGCTTTCTTCAGCTCCTCTTGCCGTTGGTTTCGAAATCTACAAATATTAACAACGTATACAATATGAGAACATTTTTTTAAAGATTTTGTTGAAAGCTTGCCTGCAATCGTTCATCCATTGACAATTTATCCAAGCGTTCACGAATGCCTTCTGGGAGCTGATCAGAGAACTGGCTAGCTGTAAAAATATATATATATCCTTCAGAAGCATCGTCAAGGTGCAGACGCTTGGAGGAACAAATACATTCAAAGTCAGTCAATTCTGCTCGACAAGGCACAAAAATATAAAACAAACAAAAAACTTACAGATATCTGAGATAAGCTTGATAACAACATTCCAGTTCTTCTTCATGACTTTGTTATCATTTGTCTTCTGCTCCAGCTTGCTTTGCAGATTGACCAATTTTTTGGCGTTCTCATTTGATATGCCGAGAGTTGACTGCAGCAAGAAAAAATTTCAAACAAGATCAGAGAACTTTTCACCTTCACTATATCAACCGAATTCCTGTACTTCTCCTCGAGCGCATCATATTTTTGTGCCTTGTCGAGCAGAATTGACTGACTTTGAATGTATTTGTTCCTCCAAGCGTCTGCACCTTGACGATGCTTCTGAAGGAAGGTCATTTGTTATAGGGATATTTATCTACTATAGAACATCGTGATCAAAATTTTGCTTCGTGAAGGAAATACTTACGTCGGTCAATCTTGCAGCTTCGAGATATTGCTTATTCAGCTCTTGCAGTCGTTGAATTTCCGATACTGCAGTATCCAGTTCGCCCTAAAAACATCGCCATTCTATCAAAATTTGGAAGAAAAGCACCTGCAGCCTGTCTCTGTGAACTTCTGTGTCTCGCAGCTTGTTATATGTATCTTCAACCAGCATTGAAGCCGAAGCGTTGTTCTTGCATAACTCTTCATACTGCTGTAAAGAATAATTTCTAGTCTCGAAAACACGTCCAACTAACGTTATTCATTTTGTTGTACTGCGCTTGTAGCTTGCTCAGGTTAGTGGCAGCTTCAAACGCTCTAACCGTATTGTCTCGGTAGTTGCTGCAGTTCGCACAGTGAATTCTAGAAATATATTAATTAATTTAACATATTTCCAATAATCTACTCACTCATCATCTAACTCATCATCCCTCGCTGGCGACATTTGAGAAGCATCTCCATAAGTTGCTTCCGAATAATGCTGAAAGCACAATTGATGATATATCAAGTGAGTGTCCACAAATAGTTTCAAAAATACACATTTTATTTTGGCCGTGCACCTCTCGCCGAGGAATTCACTCCTCGAGCTCTCCTATACATCTTAATATGCTTACACTTGATCCAGCGTCCTCTTCAGCTTGGTCATCAATGTCATCTGTGACATCTGTATTGCCGATAACCGCATTTTTCAGCTCCTCATCGTTGCGGAACGCAGCAGGACTCATCTGCTCAAAGACCAGCTCCTCTTCCTCGATAGCGCCATCCATGATTTCAGCTGATGCAACAATTCTTATTTCGTAAATATAAACAACAACAAAAATTACACATGGGACCACACAAAGTCAACTTTCGTAGATCTACCTGCCAACTTTCGAAATAAACCATTTTCCGGCTCGAAAAAGAGCCGGAAAAAAGAGTATCCCAAGAAAACTCAGAACTGCTGCTCGCACCACGCACCACTTGGCAAAAATCCAAATTTCAAAATTAAACTACTCCCTCAAATACCGTAACTTTGCGCATCAAAGCCCTTTTCGCTGTGGGACCTTTTTAGGCCAGTCTCACAATTTTCCTTTTTTTTCGGGATTTTTCGGTTTTTGTTCGTTCATTTGTTCGTTCATTTGTTTCATGTCCTGTTGTTTTTTCTCTGTTATTCGTCTGTAGTCGCATGCAGAACTACGTGAGTTTACGTGATTCATTTGCAGGGTACAGAGATGGCCGCCGCCAAGAGACCCCAGGTGAAGAGCTCCAAGGCCGGAAAGAGCCTCAAGAAGAAGAAGCAGTCGGTGAAGTTCAACATCGAATGCAAGAGCCCCGTCGAGGACAAGATCCTCAACATTGAGGACTTTGTTAGTTTGTTAAAATGTCTAATTTAATGGATTCATGGGTTCCCTTCCCATGTTATCCAGTCAGGCTTAGGGTGTGAACGGCCCCTAGTAAGTCCTGGCGTTGCAGGAGAGCTTCCTCAGCCAGAAGATCAAGGTCGGAGGCAAGACTGGCCAGCTCGCAGTTAGCGGCGTCAAGGTCGAAGTCAACAAGACCCGCGTCGTTCTCTCGTCGGACGTCCCCTTCTCCAAGAGGTTTGTATGCATTTTATGTAAACTTTCAGCCTTCCGTATATTGTCTCCCGTAAATTGAAATCGTATTCTTGCAGATACCTCAAGTACCTCACGAAGAAGTACCTCAAGCGTAACACCCTCCGTGACTGGCTTCGTGTGGTCGCCTCCTCCAAGGATACTTACGAGCTCAGATACTTCCACATCAACCAGGATGAGGATGAGGGCTCCGACAACGAGAACTAAGCTCATTGTTTGTTATTGTTACCCCGATAAAGGGCCTTATAAATTCGCCATTATTATCGCACATTAAGTGGGGGCATTCATTTCCAATGTTTTGGTGGGTATATATCGTAGGTTGGTAAATAGCAAATGAAAGCGTCTGCTGTGGAGATGTGGTTGGTTACAATCCTTGTATTCCTACAGTCCGTGTATGTTGCGATAATACAGTTCGACAGAATTTTGGAGAAGCGAACATTTCGACAAAAATACGCGACGATAAACGGTGGAACTGATGGGAAACACCGTTCGTACGAAACTTCTGTCGAAATGTCTTTAAAATATTTCTCTCAACCGGCATTTTTCATTTGACTTTGTCGAAATGATTTATCGCCCTGTGTATACATATCGCTTCCTAATCCGATACAGGCAGTGTTTTCCTCATGTAGGTTAATGTCTCGTACTGAAAGTGGACTACCCAAGGATAACAGGACAGATGTGGAATTTTTATCATAGGACTTGGACAAGAACTAATTAAACGGAAAGTGTTTACAATCACATCCGCATCAAAGAGGAAACAAACAGCCAAAACTAATCACAAGGTATGATAATTCTTCAAGATTCTCTCTCGTCACATGTCTCGCAATCCCAATATGCTCCGGTATTGAATTCTTCAGGAGAGACATTTCGTAGCTGAAAGTGATCGCCTTATTTTGCGGAAAGTTTATCCGGTGTACCGCGAATGGCAGGCGATTTGCTGCAGCATTTGAGCTGTTCGGTTTCTGATTGCCTCTGCGCAGTGTGATCTGGTCGTCATGTGCCTTTCTCTAGAAAAATTCTTTGGAATTTCATGCAGTACCAAGACATCACTAGCAAAATATTTCTTTTGATCAATTATAAGAAGTGAAACGTGGAATTGCAAATTGAGGGCTTACTATTTCCTCTTCATCGGCGGGTGGAGGCAGACAGAGTGGCCTGTTGCGGAGACGAACAATCCGTTGATTGATCTGCCAAATGAATGTTGGCTTCAGATCTTCTTGATGTTACAAAATCTACAGCGGACCGCTCACAATAGCCAAAAGAAAAGCGCCGAGAAAGAACGGGATTGCAAACAAACACATAGAGTCAATTTCTTGTTGAGAACGAGAGCGCAAGCGATCTTGGCCACATTAGTAGCATCCGTGATCCCTGAGATGAGCTACTTAACTTATATCACATGCGCATTTATCATTTTATCGTAACAAAACAATGCTTTGCTCACTATAATGTAGATAGTTCCATAAAAGGTAGTTATATTTCACAGAATCAGGCCCTAACCTTCATGCGCTGATCCCTCCATCTCGAGACCCAACTTCTCGCACATCTTGGCGATACTAGTCTTCTGGAAATATTCTCTAGATTAAAAAACATGACCTGCTTCTAGCTTAGTTAGTCACAGTTCGAGATTCAAGCTTGCATTTTGACATTTATTTACAGATGAATATACACTCACTCCATCTCCTTTGGTTAATCGGTCGACTCTGTGTTCGAATGTCCTCTTAACGTTAATGAAGTGTCGGAATTCGTGAGGAATATTCATGTTGTACTGGAAGTTTATACGTGTTTTTCTTGTTCACGTTTTCGATTTTTCTCTTAAAAACGAACCTGTAAGAAACTACGTTGCAGAAAATGCTGAACGTCGTTTGGCCTACAAAATGCCAAATTATTATACTTTGAAAAACTCCCGAAAGCCACTTTAGTTCTGACCAGAGACGCTTACCCATCAGTGATGATGGCGAAAGAGGCATCTTTGTCATCTCCCATCATGCCGTGTCTGCTCATCCACTCAATGAGCCTTGCCCATGCTTCGGGGAAAAGCGGAGCCGCATCCACGTCTGACTGCGAGATATCTGGAAACGCGGTAGGATACACTCTCATGTAAAACCTCACGACTATCTGTTATAAATTCGTACAGTTTAAATGGTGCTACGACAAGTGTGAAAAATTAAAACGGAATTACAGGATAAAATATAATGATCATTTTAAGAGTTACAATCAGAAACACCCACGGGTTAGTTTGCTGCAGAACGCAGATATCTGCGCGTTTATTTCCGGGCGAACATAAGTGCGGAACTTATCGATCTGACAAGAGATACCTTCATAGTAGTTTTTGATTAAGGTGAATTATTTATATCCCCACGCACGATAGTGAAGTTATTGCATTCGACGAGCACAGCAGGCAGTTCAATCGTTTCGTGAGGATAATTAATGTCGTTTGTCTCTGCTTCACATGTAGCCTCGATATCTATTGCCTGCGTAAATACGTATCATCTGCGAAATCATCGAAATACTTGCGCAACGAAACTAACAAAACGAAAATGTCCATTACTTTTTTGATATGGAAGCTATGGTAATTATTCCTTTATTAAAATACTCACAACAAGATACTTAAATCGTTTCCTGTTATTAATTTTCGAACGCGTTTCATCTCTCTTTGCTTGAATCTGGGAGAATTCCTTGCGGTAGAACTGCTTAAGGCGGAAACGAAGATCCTTCGTCGAGCCACTACAATCCAAGGTGTTTTACTCTAATAGAACGCACGAAAATTAATCCATATGATAAACGATGGCCTGCCACTGAACACTAGGCCACCTCTGATCCAAACTCCTCCCAAAACACTTACTGAGGGCTTTTGTGTATCTCTTTTAGTTCAATACGCATCTCAGCCGATGTCATTTCATTGATCCTCTTAAAGAGACGTTCCACCTACAAAAGGGGTTGTTGGGTTGCGAGAAAAGGATGTGGTGGTGTGTGGTCTATTGTACTTTTATTCCGTTTTATGCTGAAATGAATGGCACTGAGACATCCAACCAATTTAATTTTCATTCAAAAAATATGTACGGAACTTTTTTGGATACGTGTATTGCAAACCAATGATATTATAAGTTAACCTTCTTGGGGTCTATGCCCCTGTCAGTATCAACAGCAAGCACTGTATCTAGTGTGTTCTCGGGAGGCTTCTGGAGACGAGGAACTGAAAAGCAGAATTATCCAATTATTGTATTATTGTGCCGTGCATAGTCATAAAAATTCAAAGGATCCATTTCTTCTTTACGTGAAATCCCTACAGTTGAGTTTATTTAATCTTACCATCGTCCTCTTTTACACAACCTCCTACATAAGTCTCTCTTTCCACATCCTCGCTTATCTTCATCAGCTTTTCGTAGTAATCACACAATAGATGCTCTTCTCTCGGATTCATTTTAGCTAACGGCGATGTCTCTTCATCCCACGATGCGACCTGCATCCCTCCTGCAAAACAGGGCATGTTAAAAAGGCGTTCTACTAACCTTAAAGGTTTGCATCGATTGCATAGTGATGATGCAGTATCACTTAATTCCCCAAAACTTTCGAAAACCGCCCAAATCGATTGTTCTTCATCTCGCAGCACCATTAGATATACAAAAAAGCTGAATGTAACCTGAAGGACTTAAGTTTAAATCAGTGGTAACTTTTTTCAAACACAATGTACGTCTGGTATATCTAAGAACATCTTCCACTTTCTATATTTAATATTCCACAATGAAATTTAATCTAGCGAACATGATAGCAGCCGCAGGTCTCTAGTTAGCGAATTCGATATCCATATTTCCCCAACAGACATCATGTTGAACATGGTGCGAAAAGTCACGCAAAATAACGAATATCAGTGCGTTCACATAAGATCCGCCACCACCCCGTACAGCAAAATAAAACACCCCGGTTTTTCGGCTGATTATAGTAGGCCTGGACCTAGATAGATTTCAGTCAAAATATTGGTCATACGATCTTAATTTGCATAGATAATGAGGGTCAAAATTATGCATGTTTCCTGGTTTTTCAAGTATAAAAGACGTGAACGTTAACCAAATTGGCTGAAAATTGAAATGTAGGGTCAGCTTTACACGCTGAAGACGTCGGTGACAACTGCTGGTCTTAATTATCGAAAGTTGCATATTCACAAAAACTTCAACCTCGGTTTTCTCGAAAACTAAAAAAACATATGTCTCCAGTTTTTCGATATGTTGTAGCCCTTAATTTTGGTTTTGCAATGAGCATTTTCACGACTCTTTACTCTAATGTCTTCGACCTCAAATCCTTAAAGAACTAACGTGCCCCACTCACGATTAACTCAAATTCTCCCCTCATTTTCCTCATTCCCCTCCCATTTCACCTCATTCGCCGCGCCCGCGCGGTGCGGGGAGAGTGGAATGAGAGGAAAATGAGGGGAATGAGTGGAGAATCGTGAGTGGGGCACGCTAGTTCTTTAAGGATTTGAGGTCGAAGACATTAGAGTTAAGAATCGTGAAAATGCTCATTGCAAAGCCTAAATCAAGGGCTACAACATATCGAAAAACTGGAGACATATGTTTTTTAGTTTTCGAGAAAATCGAGGTTGAAGTTTTTGTGAACATGCAAATTTCGATAATTAAGACTAGCAGTTGTCACCGATGTCTTCAGCGTGTAAAGCTGACCCTACATTTCAATTTTCAGCCAATTCACGGCATTTCAAACCTACACAAACGCACGACTCCGCCCATTTATAGATTTTCAGGAATTTTACAGGGTTTTTCCATGTTATCGATTAAAAATCGCGGGAGAATTCAAATTTCGACATTTTGCAGCCGCTAAACACAGTGTTGATGTCGTGGTTTCGCCTTCACTAAGTTTTCGCCCTTTTCTTGCAGTTTATAATGCTTTTGAAGAAGCATGAGCTCGTGAATTAGGGAACTCATTGGTTCATGACCACCAGAATTAACAGATTTCCCCTAATTCAGCTTTCGGTGTGAATAAGCTCATTCAGAACTGACTGAAGCACATTTGTTACTTCAAAACAGCAAGGAAAGCTAATCAAGCACGCTATTTGGCCTAAACACTGCAATAAATTGAGAAATCCAGCACAAAACGGCGAAAACGACTAAGAAAGCTGGTTGAAGTCATCAAAAAGTGAAAATCAATACGAAGATTCGTCCCTGATCGGGCGCGAAGTTTGAAATATTTGTTTAAATTCCCGCCGTGGTGGGGTCAAATTGCGACATTTACCACGTCGTCTAACTACTGTAACTAATCACGTCAAACTGAAAATCGGGGTTTGAAATGCCGTGCAATTTGGTTAACGTTCACGTCTTTTATACTTGAAAAACCAGGAAACATGCATAATTTTGACCGTCATTATCTATGCAAATTAAGATCGCATGACCAATATTTCGACTGAAATCTATCTAGGGGGTCCAGGCCTACCATAATCAGCCGAAAAACCTATTTTGCTGTACGGATTTTCTCTGAAAGTGGTGATTCTTACGCGAACGCACTGATGAGATATCAGATTTGGCAATGAACCCATCGTAAAATGACATGAATAGCCGAGAAGAAACTGTTTATAAATATAACTATTTACATATACAAGTGAATATATATGAGGTCGATTCGATAGAAGAACGAATGAAGCAGTGCATAGTTCAAAACGAAGTGTCTTCGCCCCGCGTCTTCTCTTAGTTTACATGCACGATGTGGTTAATGATGCCCTTCTGAGCAGCGTGAATAGTGCCCAACCGTCCGCGATCCAGCTCCCACTTGCCTACAGAGGCTTCCATTAAAAGATAAAAGATATTAAAAGCTTTCATTAAAAGACGTTTCTTGGATAAACCGCTCCCTCTTTTCCACTCTTTCTTACCGTCTACGATGAAGCGATATTCATGGTGACCACGCGGAAGGCGCAACTCCACAACCCATCCAACTCTGAAAATTACGTATTTTGGACTAATGATAACGAGAGAATTATCACAACAAGCTATACCTATCACGGTGCATGGGAATCTTGCTATTCCAGTTAACAAACGATCCCGTGACGAACACCTGTTAACAGATATTTTATTAAAACTTTCAAAGAGCAATAAAAATTGCATTTCCGTAAAACTAGAAAGAATGTGCCTACCGTTTTCGAGTTCGCGTCCGACCAGCGCAACACGATGACGTGAAGGGGCTGCACCACAATAATCACTATCGTTAATTTCGAGAATTGCGACTACAGTGGAGGTAATACCTAACAAACAGGGTCGCAACGAAATAGGAAAGCATTTTTCTATTGTTGAAGATGACTACATTCGTATGGGTACTAGAATTGAAAAAATACTATTGTTGCCCATTCTGCCCACTAGACATGTCGGAACTTCTTGGATATCTGGCCTAGAACGACCGCTTTGATGGGCAGATGGGGGTAGGAAATGAAAGTGGTAAGGATAGAATAATCTGTGAGTATTACTTGGACCAGATATCCAAGAAGTGTCGTCTTGTCCTGTTCATTTACACAGACTTTTTTTTAGAAATTACAACTGGTATCTTGCCTGCAGCTGGCACTCCCGACAGCCTGCACGAACGGCACAATCAGTCGACAGCGGTAGGATACCTGCAATCGAAAAAAAGAACTGGATGGCCATTCCTAAGCCCCCATCCCCAAGCCATCCCTAATAATATGAACACTTGACAACAGGAGATAACACTCTTACGAGATGTTCTATCCAGCTCACCAATTGTGGGATGATGGAAGATACCCTCGGGAGAGGCTGCGAGTGTATCAATCGCCACTGTCGACGAGATCTTCGAGCATGGAGTGTACTTCTCAAGGGAATGTTGGGAAATTATGAATTAATATTCGGGTTGCTTCCGCGCGAAACGTACAGATAGATTAATCACCTTTGACGAGGGGGGTGCACTGCCCGACAAGGCGGGCGTCGTAGATTCGGCACCCGCTCCGTATCGTGCTCCTAAGCTCAGCCTGAAATATTTCATGCTTCAGATTTGAAAAAAAATAGACTCACTCGTATTTGCTCGGCTCCCGGAAGCTCAGTTCTACCGGACTATGCAAGCTGCTACGAGGGATACTGTAAGGAATGATGAACGCTACAGTATGTTTCCTGAGCAAAAATGAGACATAACAGCGGCGAATAGCGATTTAGCTAAGCACCGAAACGTCCACTCGCGCATTATTTAGGCATTATCTTTCCCTTTACTCGCACAAGTACATTCTTTATCACGGATTTTCTGTAAGAGTGTAGGAAAACGAGGCCCTTTGGCCGCCAGAAAAAAATTTGTGCCTCCGATTTCGATCAAAGTTGGTCAATATAACCCATTGGGGGACTCTTTAAGATGTATCCACTTGTTTTGGTCAAATTTGCATATAATCGATTTTTGTGATTCAAAATTTCAAATGACCATAAGTCGCTTCATTTTCATCGTACAGCGAGTCTAAACATACTGTTGAATTGGTATTCACGATCCCTACAAATAACTCAATTAGACCCTTGGTCGGAAACGACGTCTTCGTGGTAAAAACACGAAAAACTGATTTTAGGCCTATAAAAGCTGGCCTAACTCGAAAAAATCCTGAAAACCCCTTCGATATTATTGATTTAAAAGATTCCCCGGACCCGATTACGGGTGCCCACGCGAGCCGTTTTCGCTATCTCCTCCCTCAGGATACCGTTTACTAGGCGATTTTTAGGAATTTTTCGTTTCAGGACAGTCTCAAAATGAGTCGTTTTATTAGTTTTTCTGCAATAACTTTAAAATGGACGGTCCTATCGATTTGGTGCTCAAGACCTAACTTTTTCGTCTCTATGTGAGCTGTATGCCAGTTTTTAGAAAACTGAATTTGGACCATTTTGAAGCTACTTATGAGCATTTTAAGTTTTCAAGAAAAATCGACTATGTCCTGAAAGTAGCCTAGTAAACGGTATCCCGAGGGAGGAGATAGCGAAAACGGCTCGCGTGGGCCCCGTAATCCGGTCCGGGGAATCTTTTAAAACAATAATATCGAAGGGGTTTTCAGCATTTTTTCGAGTTAGGCCAGCTTTTATAGGCCTAAAATCAGTTTTTCGTGTTTTTTACCACGAAGACGTCGTCTCCGACCAAGGGTCTAATTGAGTTATTTGTAGGGATCGTGAATACCAATTCAATTCAACGGTATGTTTAAACTCGCTGTACGATGAAAATGAAGCAACTTATGGTCATTTGAAATTTTGAATCACAAAAATCGATTATATGCAAATTTGACCAAAACAAGTGGATACATCTTAAAGAGTCCCCAATGGGTCATACTGACCAACTTTGATCGAAATCGGAGGCACAAATTTTTTTCTGGCGGCAGGCATTCCTACACTCTTACAGAAAACCCGTGTTATTCTATTTCTTAATCTCTTCTACTTTTAACCTGGTTTTCGCTTTAATGAGTATGTTTGCATGCTATGTTTGTTAAATAGTACTATAAATAGTTTTATTTACCTCCTAGCTAGTGGCAGAATTCCCGTGAGATCTTTTGGTTTGCGTCTTCTTATTGCTAGTCCACTGGAAAACATAATGTGTCTGGCAAAGAGATAATCAAACCTTGTCTTCTCACTCTCATCTTCTGAATCTCCAAATATAAGACTGAGTGCCTTCCGCTCTGCTTCCGTGGGCGATCGAGAAAGATAGTCATCCATCCCGTCGCGATTGTTGATAGACTGGTCTTTATTGAAACATTCATCAAATTTTGCTTCTTTAGTTACCGTTCACAGCACGTCCACCGCCTGCAGCTTCTCTCTTTGCCGCGTGAGGGGACTTCTCTCCTCCATCAGATACCATACTTGCGGTGGCAGAAGGAGGAATGTCATTAGTATTCCCGCTGGCTGCACTACTGTTCGTTAGCGACTGCGAACTTTGTGTGGACGACAGAGCCATCGAATCACGGTCCGGGATCTGCAGCACATAGGTTTGCGATAGCTTAAAATGTCTAAATTTTCACCCTTAATGACTAAGGCATAATCTTCAACCTTGAACACAGATTATGCTGAAAAATAATTCAAAAGAACGAGTAACTCTTTTTTCGACAATATCTAACGGGTTAACATCACATAAAAAAATCCTCAAGGAAATTGGCGCTCAGAAAATCCGGAATTAACAATATCGCTCTAAAACACGAACCGCCTTCATCGCGCTGCCAAGAGGCAAGAGCATTGATGGTGCATTCTGCATCGGTATCTCCACAATGGATTCCACTTTCGCTCTGGCGGAAATGTCGCCGCCGCGAAGCTGGAGCACATTATTTTTTAGCTTTCGATTATTCCTGATATTCTCTATAGAATAAGCCAGCGAAAAAAATTTGGTTAGGCATCTATATCTCACCGATCCTCCTCCTCCTCTAGGCTTTGCTGCTGCTGCCTCCGATCTCTTCTTTGTTGATTCAACCAGATGCACGTGAACTATGGAAAATGTATGATATCAAGAGGGTAATGAGGAAAGATAATGAATAGAAGACTGTTGGACACTGTAGAATCTTTAAGACCATAAAACATTGAGGGGTCACTTTCATCATGTTTCATCATTCGAAGTATTCGATTATTTGAATTCTATTCGAAGACATCGAACAACTAACCGGGTTCCGTCATCTTGACCTTGAACTTAGGCGGCCGCTCCTCAAACCCGATCTGATCTGGCTGCACAATCGGGAGGAGTGCCTGAAGTTAATCAAACGATTAATCATTAACAGGCAGTGCAAAATCGTGGCTAACTTTGAGACCTATGAAAACCTACGAAGGTTACAGTTCAGAAGAATACCAACAGGATGAAGTCAAGAAGAATACCAACAGGATCATCGGATGCCTTGGTGGTACGAAGCAGGGTACTCCACATGGACGAAGCCCATGAATACGTAACCATCAGCAAGTAGAAGAATACGAACGAAATCTGCATTCAACATATATGATATATTTTTCAACATAAATATATTTTACTGTAACACAGATCAAATGGAATTATTCAGTACCTAGGGTTCGCGAAATGCGCCCATCCGCGAGTCCGAGACTTTTTTACTCTCAACGTTCGGATTCACCACAGTCCCGAGAGAAAAAAAATCAAGCATTGCCTCAAATTTCAAACGAACTGTGGATTTTGCTAGCTGCTAGACAATTCTAGATAAGTAGCTAGCAATATATTTATCGCGGTTTCTATGTATTTTTGGAGAGCTTTGGGTGTTCCGTTTCTACACACTACACTCTTGGGTGAGAGTGTGATCCCTCGCCTAAAATCGGATCAGGAAAATCATTACAAGCGATAAACGAAGGCAATTAGAACAGGTCCTGGCTCCGTAGTATGTACCCGGGTCACGTCAGGATGATATCAACGTATCCTTTCCCACACTCTTCCTAATATACTTCCTAATATACAACACTCGCGACACTCCACACCAATCAATCCATACAATCATGGCCCAACCTGCGATGTGCTCGCGAAAAGCTCGTGAGCCCCAGAACGACTCGATAAAGTTGCGATTGAGCCACGAAGTGGCGGAGGAGTGAGGGGTGAAATCGTGGCACACATACAGCACTTATTAATAGTAATGACCAAAGGTCGAATACATAGGTCGAATTACTTACACAGGTCGCTATAGCAGGATTTGAAAACGTGAATCAGACCTCCTTTTTATGCTCTTCCGAATGGTTAATACCACATAGCCCAATTTCATAATATAGTTATGCTGTTCCCGTGTTAGTTTGTAACGAGTCAAGTCAGATTCTGTTAAAGTTACCCAACCACCGCGAAAAATATTTAAAACGCGGTCCGCGTAAGAACGTCGCGATCCGAAGTGTAAATGGCACAGTACCAGAAAATCGTCTCAATTTGTTCATACTTGGTGGTTAGAGTCCCTAGGGGTGGGATACACTTCAACCGGAAAATTGGACCCAAAAGTTGATCTTTGATCTTTGAGATCGACTTTTTTCTCTTTGAATATGACCCCGCATGTGATATACCATTCGATAGAGCATCAAAAGTTATGCTTACTGGCAAATTTTCAAAGGGTTTGAAGTTCAACTTTTCGAGAAACTCGAGAAAGAGTGAAAAATTAGCTCACACAAACTTTTCAAAAAAATATTTTGCTATGTTCCAATGGATTCAGGGGTCTGGAAAGTTCGCACAATATGTGAAAAGGTACGGAGAATTTAATAAAAAATATCCCGACCCGATATGACATGCCTTCCCCTCATCTTTTGTCGAAAAACTAGCAAACAATTTTGGGCGTTGGTTCGAATCCGCCTGCCCACATCAATCTTTTGCCAGATTTTTTTTCGCCACAAATGATGTTTTTTCTTCATGTTTTCTCTTTTTATCCAGTTATACAGTGATTTGACTGTGTTCTGCCAACTTTTCAGTTGAAATTCAGTCAAAACTGTCAAATCACTTTTTCACATAAGGGGGGACCCTTATGTGAAAAAAGTGTTTCATAAAAAAAATTAGGAAAGTCGAACCTAATGTGAAAAATAGCAAAGAAGGAATACCGTGGGTGTAATACGGCATGAATCTTGGTTTGATTTTGACATGACATTCAACGTCATTTTTCACATAAGGGTCCCCCCTTATGTGAAAAATGGAGTTGCCAGTTTTGACCGCATTTCAACTGAAAAGTTGGCAGAACATTGTCAAATCACTGTATAAATGGATAAAAAGAGAAAACTTGAAGAAAAAACATCATTTGGGGCGAAACAAAATCTGGCAAAAGATTGATGTGGGCAGGCGGATTCGAACCAACACCCAAAATTGTTTGCTAGTTTTTCGACAAAAGACGAGAGGAAGGCATGTCGTATCGGGTCGGGATATTTTTTATTAAATACCCCGTACATTTTCACATATTCTGCGAACTTTTCAGACCCCTGAATCCATTGGAACATGGCAAAATATTTTTTTGAAAAGTTTGTGTGAGCTAATTTTTCACTATTTTTCAAATTTCTCGAAAAGTTGAAGTTCAAACCTTTTGAAAATTTGCCAGAATACATATCTTTTGATGCTCTATCGAATGGTATATTACATGTGGGGTCATATTCAAAGAGAAAAAAGTCGATCTCAAAGATCAAAGATCAACTTTTGGGTCCAATTTTCCGGTTGAAGTGTATCCCACCCCTAGGGACTCTAACCACCAAGTATGAACCCCTGGAGACGATTTTCAGCTACTGTGCCACCCCCTCGTACGTTCTTAGGCGGATCGCGTTTTAAATCGCCGCTTCGCACAGACTCTTACCACGATAGAACTGACGCAGCAGGTTTTATCTACCTAATGCCGGTTTCCGGCTTCCGTATCTTCGTTTTGGGCCTGACGCCCCCCGTTGGGCCTGACGCTTCGTTTGTGTTTCTCAGGCCTATTATCGATTTTCTGATTTTTTTAAAAATTGCCTAGTCATACTAAATCGAAAACGCTCTTTCACATTCCGAAATGAAATAAGAAGTCAAATTCGCGGTGATTGGGTAACTTTAACCTATTCGCGCGACACTCCAGACCCCATACAAATTAATTGCTTTGCTGATAGCACATTCGATCTCCTCACCAGCATAAATATAGTCATGGAGACATAAAAAGGTGTGTGGTCGGTTGGATGAACGACCACGTCAGTCAAATTAGTCTGCTCCAACACCTTGACCAAGTCAGACGCACGACTGCAATTTATAGTATTTGAAATGATCACCAACAAACAATAGGTGTAAATTCTTACGTGGGCGGGGGTGATACATTGGAGCACTTAAGTAGCCAGCGTATCATTGAACGAACTGTGCCACGTAGCGACTTGTACAGCACGTCTAAAAAACGGTTACATACGGCAATCAGTTGAATAGTATATGTTTGATCGGTCGACGAAATGTGATCCATACGTGGGCAAGTGTCTGCCAAAAATAAATTTGCAGGCAAGTGTCAAGCAAAAATTGCAGCCTAGTGGAAATCCAAAAAATTTGCCGGCCATGGCCGAAAATTTTTTTCCCCCCCCCTCCCCCCCCCCCCCCGGACGCCGTTACGTCACAGACAGGCTAGCGTCCAAAACCCGCACTGTAGAAGCAGTAACTCGTTGATTTCCGGCCGAACGCAACGCATTTTCGCAACATTGCGACCAAATATCACCTAGTTTTGAAAATACAGGCTAGTGCCGGTAGACCTCGCCCACGTATGATGTGATCCAAAAATATATAAGCTAATCTATGTGTTTCCTATAAGCTACATGATGCCTTGAAAGTATACGAATTCAGTAATCGACCTCTTTCGGCAGCAGGATAACTAAGGATCATCGGTAAGAGCTGGTGAAAACTAGGGTTCCGAAAGTGACTCACTCGGGGAAACCTCAAACAAAGGAGAGAGTGATGTTTCCATTTTTAATTGGAGACGAGAAACGTCTCCCCCTCATTTTAATATTACTTTTCTCTGTCTCCTTTTTGTGAGGGAGAGACGAGAGACGCCTCTCCATTCCTCTCTTCACTCGCTGACGCGATCGGTGGAGAGCAAAGTGAGGGAATGAGGGGAGAGAAATGGTTAGGTTTCAAATGCCCTTCACAACCATATGAGAACAAAGGAAAAGGAGACGTTCCGGGAGACGTTTCCCTCTCATCCTAGACCGGGAAACGTCTCCGAGAGAGACGTGAATGAGGGAGACAACTATCTCTCTTTGCGTCTCCGAAGGGAAACGTTTCACTTTCGGAACCCTAGTGAAAACCTCACCTCCAAGACTAGAGACATCTTCGGCATCCACTGCAACCACCATCACAAAGTGCACGAATGAAGAATGATCGACCGATCGAATGTTCGATCATTCGAGAAAAAACGACACATATTATGTAAATCGAAGTAATTACGATTTGCCAGACAAACATTAGATATTTATCTCACTACAACAACAATATCACGTCCAAAAACAAAACGTAAAAGAGAAACATGATTCCTCGAACCGTACGACATCGTCTCATTTGCGCTCTCCCTAAAATTGATTAATTGTAAAGAAAACGAGTCAGTTGATCCGCTGTTTGAGTTCAGCTGATTTTTCAACATCCAATGTAACCGCCTGAAAAAAACCAATTTTGATAAAAAAAAAGACTATTTGAATATTAAAATTGTCAAATAGCTGCATACACCGACAATTTATGTGTAGTAGCGCATGTGAAGCCCACCTTAATTTTCACATCTTTCTCAGACGCAGGCTCTTCGTCCTCCCCATTCATCGTCCCGTCTTCTACGTTAACGCACATATCCTATATATATAAATCAAAAAGTGTGGTTTGTTCACTTTTGCAAAATCCATATTGAAACGGCAGCCGGGTCTGGCCGAGCCAAGACCGGACTGCTGTTTCAGTATAGAACCCTGGCGAAGCCAGACTAGTATATATATATATATATATATATATATATATATATATATATATATATATATATATATATCGAAACGTCTCATCACCTCTTTCTTGCTGGCGCCCTTTCTTTGGGGAATGACCGAGAAGAACGACTTTTCCCAGTCTCTCGTCTGCCAGAACAGCACCATAATTTCAAAGACGTGATTCACTGTAAGGACCTGAAACTGCATTTTCATGATGGTATGCACTTTTTCACTCCGTATTTTTCCAGGTCATCGTTCCTATTACATATTCAACATCGCATAGACCCAATTGAAGCAATGATTTCCCTATATAAACGATATCATCGGCTAAATACATCCTAATCAAAATCCCATAAACCTAATCCTAATTTGCCCATCCCAAGACCCTAGGTGACGCATGTGTCACCTATGTTCTTGCGTCACCTATGTTCAGGAATCAAGCTTTGAAAAATTGAAACATCAAAATTGAATCTAAACTCCATTTTCTTAGGTTTTTGTTATTAACGCTCAATTATTAATAAAAATCAAATGAAAAAGGGTGTGGTAGCGAATCCGAAGTTTGGATCTTTAGATTGACTGGTTTGACTGTTACTTGATTGGTTACTGGACCTACTGGATAGCGCTCAACCATTAGGTAACCAGTACCCTGACCAGTAGGTAACCAGTACCCTTAGGTAGCCGGTAGCCCAACTACTGGTCAGAAGAAGCCAGAGTGGGGAAACAAGATAGGGCATTGAGATAGGGAAGGAGAGAGACGGGCGAGGGAGATGAGGAAGGCAATGGAGGTGCCATGTAGTATACAAGAGGAAGAAGGGCGACTTCACCTCCAAGGTCGAGTCCTATTTTGTGTCAATCTTATAGTTCCCAAACTTGATTTGGTTCAAATTCCAAATTATGAATAATATCTTAAATGCGCTTGTTAGATCCGTACCAGCTGTTTAGCTCGGATATGCCTGACAATGAGCAAAAAACATCCATTTTTGAAATAACAAAAATTCAAGCAAAACGAAATGGCCAGCCGTGATCAGCATCTAATTCTAACCCGGACCATATACGCTTTAATTTACCGAGCTCGAAACCTGTTTTCGACATTACGTTTGCTGGTGCCAGCAAAGGCTCAACATAGAAAATACATTTACCCTCGTGAATTCCAAAAAAAACATTTTGAGAGAATCGATATTGAGCTGTGCCCGATACAATATCGTCCATCGAATCTCGCAAATGGCCTCATATATGTAACCATATGCTCTATTCTCGCGTTACTCGCAAGTTCTTACCCTTCTGCTCTGCATCTTCACAAATTCGTCAATAGGGAGGCGAGCATGAGCCCAACCCTTTTCTTCAGCCTTCCTGAAGCAGACGCCCTGAGATGAAAAGGTTCTATTTCAACATAAGGCTTGATTGGCAGATAAATCACACCCTCAAAATACCCGCAAACCTTGTGCCTCACCTTGTGAGCATTGTGATCGACCAAACCTCCAATAATGTACGCCTTGCTTTCGTCCAGTTCAGTGAGCACCTGTAAATTGAAAGAAATTCATTTGCGAGTGCGCGACGAAACAACTTTTTTGGTGATCTGACGACACCCTAGTGAAAATGAATGCAATGCAGAGGAAATATGTGCGAAAGTCATGTTTTGGTAAAATAAAAACTCACATTTTCCGAATCAGCAGTTAAATAGACGACATCCTCTCTGGGGATGACCTCTTCGAGAGGTTCACGGTGCAGATTTACGTCCCAGTTGACGTACGTGTCGTTAGCGTCGTAAATCTGTAATGATATTTTTGTATTGTGACAAACCTTTTTATCTACAGTAGCGACCGAAAGTATTCGGATACTTTTTCAATCGTCTCCAACTTTTGAATCAGACTAGATATCGACCTCATTCTTAATCTAAGGCTACGACGCACATGTAATAATATCGGATAATGAACTCAGAAATAGTGATAGTGATCAACCGAGACATACTTTTTCGAAAATTCATTATTCTTTGGTCAAAATTTTCAGATTCACCAAACTTTTTGTGCATGGAAGCCAGTCTAAGGGCTACTAAGAAAACAAAGTTCCAAGTTGCTTTGGCAAGTCTCCGTGGCTGCAGAAATTCAGCAAAATTGAACTCGAAATTTCATAACTCTGCCGCTAGCAGAGCTAGAGCTTCGTTCTAAGGCTTTGAATGATTCCTTAATTAGTGTTGAAGCACTAGCACATCATTTGCCTTCCGGAACCATAAAAGTCATCTTTTCACTAGGCCCAACTTTGAGGGCTCATCATTCAAAGGGTGATTTTGAAAATTCATCGTTCTGGTGCAGAAGTGTTCTAATACCATTAGACTCTCGATGCTCAAATTTTTGGAGTATTTGGAGAATTCTCCGGCTTGCGGTGAATTGTTTACGGAGGCCTACTCGCTCTCAAAATGCTTGGCGAGTCGGAAAATTTTGACCAAAGAATAATGAATTTTCGAAAAAGTATGTCTCGGTTGCGTCATCACTATGCAACTACGGAGTTCATTTTCCCGATATCATTACATGTGCGTAGTAGGTTCCTATAGAATATCTGTGCAATTGATCAAAAATGAGGTCGATATCTAGTCTGATTCAAAAAGTTAGAGAGGATTGAAAAAGTATCCGAATACTTTCGGTCACTACTGTATGTTCAGGAAAACTCACAACTCTACTCGGACCTCCAAAACCAACGATGTGGTATTGTGTCGGCTGCTCAGCCTTCCTATTCACAGAGTAGCAAAACGTCAGCTGTGCGATGCATCTACAATAACAGCATATCATAACAAGGCGACACAATGCTTAACTATCTAGAGTACAAAAATGAACTAATAATTGAAAAAGAGAACTTATAATATATTCATTCTTACCTCTTCCTGTCCTTCTCCACCATGAGATCATCGAAGTCCATATCGACGACGAGGCGCATCTTCAACAGGGAGTATTCATTGGTTGCTAATCAAGTCGAACCGACAACAACCAGAATAGATAAAAAAATAGGTGTGGGAGCGCGGTTTACGGCTTATTGACTTCAAACAGCCCCAATTCAAACAGTAAAACGAATTGCAGATTTCTCCAATGCTTACTCCACTTCACATAAAATCCTACCCTACAATCGCTCTCTGCCATCTTTTTCGGCCTGGGTCTTCTTAGAGATTCTCCTTGCCCAGCAGCCTGGAAATATTTTAAAACAACGAGAATGCGAGAGTGAGATTACAGTAGACAGATAATTTCTGAGAATACGTGTGGTATTGTCTGGGAACAATGCTGTGACCGATTCATTGAAAAACTGGACCCATCACTCATCACTTACCTTAATAGCAGCTCGTTTGTCTTTTCTCTTCCGTTTCTCTTCAGATCGTTTTTTCTTTCGATATTCCAGGAACCTGTAAATCCAAAATTCTCGGTTGGTAAGCATACGATTATAAGGTGGACATAGATCTGTGCCCCGGATCCATGAAGTACTTAAACACCGTCAAGAACAATATAATGACGGTTGCAATTAGAGCTTCGAAGTCGCTAACCTCGTATTACCAACAATTCTTTTTAACGAGAGAAACGAACTTTGGCATGTTGGCCCTTCTCTTCAATTCCTTCTTCGATAATTTCTCTTCTCCCTCGATAGACATGTTCCTCTCACTCATCGATGCATCATCTTCTTCTTCAATGTTACCAGCGAGGAGGTCGCAAACTTCCGAGTTATGCTTTACAACTGAATCACACATCATTCACCGAGCAATGCTGCCTCATGCGCGGCATGTTAACTCACGTTCAGTGCAATCGGAAGAGACCTCGTGTGTCTCGAACATCACCCTGGTAAATAAAGATATTTCCGATGACTCTTTTAATACGGATTGCGAGGAGTAGATATCGAATTTGACACTTGAACAATGATTTCAACATAAATGCTCAGTTGAGTACGTAATCTTTATTCATCCAAAAAAAAGATTAATTAATTTTTAATGAATATTATGAAAAAATAATTAACTTTTTTTCCAGGGATACAATGTAATGATAGAACAAGAACTGAGCCCGCGTGTTTCAGAATTCATTAAAAAAACATATCCAAGGAAAATTTTGAATAAGAAAAAAAACTAAAACCATTGACGACCACCACTAGTTAGAAGTACGGCATCTAAATCGTAAGGTAAAGCGATGCGAACGAAAATTGACTGAGCACGAAATAGTATCCTCGAGATCGGAGATATTCTTCAAATTGCCCACCGCGTTAATGCATGTGAGTCAGCGAGAAGCAAACAAAACTAATTAAGATATGCTTTCGCGGAGCATCTTGGATATCTGGCCTAGGACAACCGCTCTGATTTGTAAATGGGGGTGGGAAAGGAGAATGGTAGGGATAGAATAGACTGCGAGCAAAGCATGGGACAAATATCCAAGAAGTGCCGCTTTCGCTACCCATTTGCAATTTGAAAATGAAGAATCAAGTCAATAAAAAAGTAACTCAAAGGAGCTGGGTGCTACAGATTTAGCATAGTTAGACGCCATGAAAATGGCGCCTCCTCGTAATGTACCAGTTACAGGAAGAGCATAGAATCCTATGGAGAAGTCTTGCTATCTTATGCTACCACATTATACAGTAATATGCGCAGATAACGTGATTAGGAGAACGAAACCATCGATAGAACGGGCTCCGAAGTAGATTCTACAGATTCTTGTAAACCAGAAACCCTGCCAGAGCTGCAATCGCCGCTCCAACGCTTATTTTGGATAGAAGAGACGAGTCGTTCAGATAGTAGACCTGAGAAAAAGAAAATATTCTTAATATTCTACACAATTTACAGTTAACTGCAAGTTAGCAGTGTTCCTTAGCAGTGTTCGACAAGTAATGTCTGATCCATTTTTCTGTCGGCGCCTTTTCTCCAAAATTTCCCGCCTTCGGCGGGCACGTTTTTTCATGTAAAAATTTACCAGACTGTGACTTATTTCGTTCAAAAGGGGTGCTAATGGATTCGACATTTGATTTAAACGCCTTTTCATTATTTCTGACCGACTTCTTCATGTGGCACGGTTGATATCGCTCATTGGACATGTCAGCTTAATTTTTCTTTCAAAAATATTCCATTTCGTCAAGAAATCTCCACGCGAGCCACGTTTGATGTAGCGACTTAGCCATTTTCACGTGAAACATTTGAAAGAGCCAGAATCTATGCTGATGTTTACCGTTCCGTTCGCGATCGACACTCATCTCGTTCTCTCAAAATGGATTGGTCTCAAGCATTTATATTGGCTTAGCCAAAGTTTGCCAATTTAGATCGCAAAAATCGGGCACGTTGGGCATTTTTTCAAAAGTTTTCCCGCCCTCGGCGGGCACGTTAGCTAGATTTTGACATGCTTGTCGAGCACTGGTCCTAAGCAACTAGGCTAGATTTTGACTAGATGTTAGCTAGATTTTGACTAGATGTTAGCTAGATTTTGACATGCTTGTCGAGCACTGGTCCTAAGCAAAAAAAAACTGAATCAATATACATTTTTAGGACCCAAATTTACCCCGGAGGCCAAGTTTTGGGACCATATGGATTTTTGCCTGCGCGAACGGCCTCATATGTATGTGTATCATAATAATCTAAGTACGATAGCAGCCGACCAAATGTCACACTCGAGTGCGAAAAAAATGAAAAGGTATATTACTAATATTACGAGAGTCACGATTCGACTCCCCGCGCCATCACAATCACCCTCACGGTGGCTTGGGGGTGGCACAGTCCGCCCTTGTGTGGAAAACCCTAACACCTTTACCTTTTACTTATAATTTTTAATGAACAATTGGCTTAGCATCCTGGCCGTGTCGAGCATCACTCATCACAACACAACAGCCAAATCACTTAAATACCTTTTTAAGATGTGGATAAACCGCCATGGTTGCGAGTTGAGTGAAAACAGCATTTGATCGGTCACCCACCTGCAAGTATGAACATGTGAATGTACAGTGCACGAAACATGATTTTAAAGATCTGCAAACAAGGCGATTTCATAGATCATAGTTTAAACAGCTCATATCCGGTACTAATTGCCACAATGAGGTTTTTTTTTCAAAATGATAGACTAAAAGAGTCGTCCATGTTTTTTTATAGATAGAAAGTGGCGAGCATTAGGAGATTTTAGCTGAAGAGTTCTTGTTATATTAAATTGGTTTAAAACAATTTCTACATTTACTACTTAATCTTTGCTCACCATACTCCTTGCAAGCCGAACTGGTTTCGGTAATTCGTGGTGACAGCAGAACTCACCAGGCTGAGTTTCCCATCGCTGCAATCCAGCGTTCGTTTTATAATACGTTCCCGTTTTTAACATAGAGTAAGATGGATAATCTATACATACATTAATCTCTCTGTAACTGTTGTACCTGATCGACTTCTTCTCTTTCAACCTTCGTTGCCACCATCAGACATGGAGTTTTCGTCCTGAAATTGATTATGCATTGAAGAGAGACTTCAAAATCTCATTTACTACTTCATTCATTCCCTCGTAGTCGTGTACATTTTGTCGAGATGAGAATCCCACTAATGATTTCTCAAGAAAATAATAGTCTTCACTGACCTATAGAAGTACTTAAGGAAGACAGTTGCACAGAAGGCAAAGGACTCTGGGTTGGAAATGTCGTAAAGAAAGCAGACAACGTCGGCAGCAGTTTCAGCAGACGAAAGCACGTCTGAGGGAGAGAGGACGTCCACCTAAAATAGTTGTTTGTTGTAGAGAATTTTCGTTAATCATATATTGCAAAAAAGGTCAATTCTACATAATACTAGAAAACGGACGATGGAAGCCTGAACCATTATGTTGTTTTTTTCTGATTCGTGCTATAATCGGGCTCAATCAAAATCTATTGATGAATCTATTGATGAATGTAGTGCACTTATTATTGTGATGTTAAAAGCCTACCTCTCTGAGCAATAGATATTTGATGTCTTCTTTTACAGTAATCCTATTGATGACATAGGGTGTATGCCTTCTACCCATGGCTGCAACTTCAGCCATTCCTCGACCCGCCAATGATTGCATGAAGACAGTCTGCAAAATCATTTTCAAATTTATGAAATGATTCAACCGTTTGATACAGACCTTTCCAGCATCCTTGGCTCCGACAACCAGGCATTGGAAAACTTTCCTATCAGTTCCTCGTTCTGTTAAATCGATCTTGCGCTCGCGAGTCACTCTGCAATGAGAATAATCAATCGGACGGATCATAGTCAAGGATTCAGAAATTAAAAAAAATAACAAAAGACTACGATTAAATTATGTTTCTCACAAATCACAAAAGTATTAGAAAGGTCACAAAATTTGAAAAAGGAGCCTTTCTCACTATGCGGTAACTCGCGCACAGTTTCGGCCACAAAAAAATCATTACAAAAATAATTTTTGATCATTATGAAAATCGTGGTGAATTCAGTTGAATTTTGAACCCTTCGGTATCTAGTTCACCATGAAACCAAAGCCTTTCGGGTCTCCAACAGTGACGCTAAGCAAAAAAATGACTGATAGATCCGTGCAATGTATTTTTTAAATACCCCTACTTAAATGCTCAAAAGTTATCAATTTGTTGATACACTTACGGTCATTGGAAGACTAATTAGAAATGGTTAATATGGCACAAGCAAAACTAACTAATCAAACACGTTAACATTGATTGCAGATTATTTTGGTTTACCTTATGGCGTCTTTAGTGCTTGTTGCTCCTTTCCGCGATGCTCCAA
The DNA here is from genome assembly GCA_900490845.1 of Pristionchus japonicus. Lineage (NCBI taxonomy): Eukaryota > Metazoa > Nematoda > Chromadorea > Rhabditida > Neodiplogasteridae > Pristionchus > Pristionchus japonicus. The sequence continues at coordinate 210,324 of LS495864.1, read as the reverse complement.
CTATCTGAAATAATATTAATAATATGATTATAAGAATACAAGAAATATGATGTACCGGCGAAGAAAAAAATGTACTCGTTGCGGAGCGGGTGTTGCTCCCCTTCCCACAGAGAACCCGAGATAGGCTAGCTGTTCCAACGTCTGTGTCACATTCACCAGCGTCGTCATGCTGTAAATTCGAATATATGCAAATATATGATAAATAAAAATAAATCCTGAAGAGCGACTCCAATCAATTTTAAAAAAAAGATGTTTCCATTATCATCCGAATAAAGCAATATAAACTCACTGCCAGTATGCCATGTAGCCGACGTAAGTCACCCATCCTCGCTCATTTGTTTCAACTGCTGCCAAGAGTTCTCTGAAAGTAAGAAACATGATATTATCTCCGAAAGGAAGATTTATCACACGAACAGAAAAGATGATAAATAACTAGTTCGAAAAGTTAAAAAAAAAACGAACTTGGAAAGAGAGCCGACGGGGCAGACTGAGAACAGATTCGCAAGCTCAGAGGGAGAAAGACAAGCATCCCTGAAACAGGCATTCCGAAAAATGTAAGAAAAGTAATGAATTGTACCTGTCCTCGTCGTACTTCTCAAAGAGGGCAGACACAAACTGGATACCCTCCGGCGATAGCTCTGTTGAGCAGCCAATTGGTACCTGAAAAGATCCTTTTTTCGAGGTCTTCGACATGATCGATTAAAATTCATAGGGATAATGCTGCAAATTTTTCAGAAGACGAACCGAAATTCGGGGATAAAGGTACTCCTCGCCCAGCTTAACATTCTCGTTGTATCCAAACTTCCTCAGCACAGTCCAGGTCGTCTCATGTCGACCTCGTTCAATAAAGAGCAAGTGAAGATACAGAAAACCTAGATAAATGGTATTAACAAAACATGATATTAACCAGTGTTCGACAAGTAATGTCTGATCCATTTTTTCTGTCGGGCACACATGCGCCTTATTTCCCGCCTTCTGCGGGCACGTTTTTTCATGTAAAAATTTACCAGACTGTGACTTATTTCGTTCAAAAGGGGTGCTAATGGATTCGACATTCGATTTAAACGCCATTTCATTATTTCTGACCGACTTCTTCATGTGGCACGTTTTATATCGCTCATTGGACATGCCACCTTAATTTTTCTTTCAAAAATATTCCATTTCGTCAAGAAATCTCCACGCGAGCCACGTTTGATGTAGCGACTTAGCCATTTTCACGTGAAACATTTGAAAGAGCCAGAATCTATGCTGATGTTTACCGTTCCGTTCGCGATCGACACTCATCTCGTTCTCTTAAAATGGATTGGTCTCAAGCATTTATATTGGCTTAGCCAAAGTTTGCCAATTTAGATCGCAAAAATCGGGCACGTTGGGCATTTTTTCAAAAGTTTTCCCGCCCTCGGCGGGCACGTTAGCTAGATTTTGACATGCTTGTCGAGCACTGATAATAACTGGATGACAATTGTTTAAAGATAACATAATGAAAAAAGATTCACAGACAATGGCAGACTGTTGGCCATCAAATTAAACGTTTAAAAATTAATAACGAAATCACCAATAAGAGAAATGCTGTCGTGAACGATTCCATCAGGAGCTCCATCGCTAACCACCCGTTTGACATCCTCAATTGCCGCTGAAGTGAGCGGAATGCCAAAGCAGAGTTTCTGAAATGAATACGTCAGAAATTTGACCTAATCTCTAGGTAAAGGTAAAAAGAAGGTGCCTAGTCTCTAGAAATATGGTCAATCTCTTCGCCGAAAGTGACTGAACACCAAATCTATCATACTTGAAATTCATTGAGCTCCTGGTCGTTGAGGTAGCCGTCGTTATCGCGATCACAAATCTAAACGATTGAAATAAAACGATCGTACGATCTCAAAGGTCTGGAATTGTGAAATTCCATATCTACTTGTGCAACATCTGACCTTGAATACGCGAATGAGCGCCTTCTTACACTTTTCCGTCAGTCTCTTCTCGTCGGCATTATATAGGGGGCGAGTAGGGCAGACAACTGCCTAGAAGTTGGCACGTATGTATATATATACAGTCGGCGTCAAAAGTCATTGCGCACTTTTTCAATCGTTTGTAACTTTCAACTCAGAACAGATATCGACCTAATTTTTGTTCTATTGCACATATAATCTGTAGAAGCTTACAATGGACATACAATGATATCGGAGGAAAAATCAACAATTGCATAGTGATGACGCAACCGAAGGATACTTTTTCGAAAACTCATTATTCTTTGAGGGATTTTTTTCGACTCACCAAACTTTTTGTGCCTAGACATCAGTTCAACGGCTACACAGGAAAAAAAGTTTCGAGTTGCTGCGATCACTCTCCGTGACAGCAGAAATTCTGCAAAAATGACCTTGAAATTTCATAAGTCTGCTGCTAGTGTTGCTAGAACCTTGTTCTACGGCTTAAAATGTTTCTAATAATGAGTGTCAATGATCCTGAGAGTTTGGTAGTGTTTGGCCTCCATATGCTCCAGAGCCACGAAAAAGTCACTTTTTCACATGTATGTTTTCGGCAGCCTATGCACTCTATGGAACGTTATCCGAATTTTTGGGTTTCGCGTGAATTCGGTAGATGATCCATGGGAGTAGCGTTTCTCAACTTTTTGGAACGTTTGGACATCTGTCCGTGCAATGGCGATTTTTCGAAGAAGGCATACTCACTCCAAAAATAATAGCCCGTTCAACTATCAAAATTCATAAATACCTTACACAACGAGCTACCGTTCTGAAACTTCATGTAGTACGTGAGGGTGATGTGGGCCAACTACTGGCAGAGTATGAGCCTGATGGAATCTCTTTGGGAAAAATCGAGATGGGCGAGGCGAGCTTTTTGGGTGCGAGTATGCCTTCTTCGAAAAATCGCCATTTCACGGACAGATGTCCAAACATTCCAAAAAGTTGAGAAACGCTACTCCCATAGATCATCTACCGAATACATGCGAAAACCAAAAATTCGGATAACGTTCCATAGGGTGCATAGGCTGCCGAAAACATACATGTGAATAAGTGACTTTTTCGTGACTCTGGAGCATATGGAGGCCAAACACTACCAAACTCTCAGGATCATTGACACTCATTATTAGAAACATTTTATGCCGTAGAACAAGGTTCTAGCAACACTAGCAGTAGACTTATGACATTTCAAGGTCTTTTTTGCTGAATTTCTGCTGCCACGGGGAGTGGTCGCAGCAACTCGAAACTTTTTTCCTGTGTAGCCGTTGGACTGATGTCTATGCACAAAAAGTTTGGTGAGTCGAAAAAAATCCCTCAAAGAATAATGAATTTTCGAACAAGTATCCTTCGGTTGCGTCATCACTATGCAATTATTGATTTTTCCCCGATATCATTGTATGTCCATCGTAAGCTTCTATAGATTGCATGTGCAATAGAACAAAAATTAGGTTGGTATCTGCACTGAGCTGAAAGTTACACACGATTGAAATAGTGCGCAATGACTTTTGACGCCGACTGTATATATATATATATATATATATATATATATATATATATATATATATATATATATATATATATATATATATATATATATATATATATAGGAAATACAGTACGAATTTATATGTGAAGAAATCATTACAGTCGACTCTAATCATACGATGGAAAGTGGACGATAGTTAAAGTCATTACGAGAACTTTCTTCCCCTTGCGTCTTCAATTCCTAAGCCCAATCATCGAAACGACATTTTAAACAAACAGCTCATTAGGGTATATTTACTAAAGTATTTCGTGAAAATACTTGTCTACCTTCTGTGCATAATAGAATATCTCGGAAACGTTTTTCATCGTCTTAGCCGAGCACTCCACGCATGTTTCCACTTCAGGCCATCGCTCCATTATTGGTAGCACCTTCAATTTAGTTTATGATGGTGGAAAACGAATGTAAACGAATCAAGATAGACCTTTTCAGTATGGTTTGTCGAACCATCGCTCTTGTTACCAACGAGGATAACGGGATGTTCGTGATCCTCCCCGTGAACTTCTCGGATTAGAGGCAGCCAGCGCGACGTTACCTAATATGAAATATGACCGATTAATCAATTAATCAGTAAAACAATTACAATATTCAACTTGAGCATGCAGTATTCAGAAGACCCGCAATGATTTGAAACGAGATCTACGTAAAAATGCGATACTAATCTTGTACAAAATAATAGCAGCCGGCTTGGCATACTGTAGACTTCATATCCCTCGCACTGAGCATCCGCGCAGAAAAGTTTCTCTCCAATTTAGCAGCGGTCTAGCACGGTCTCTTCTCTAGTGGTTCCTCACTGTAGGTGGTCAGCTAGCGTGATAGCGGTTCGCCCGTATAATCCCAAAGTAATGCCACTATCACTAGCATCAGACCCCATTACCGTTTATTAGCCTATTCTCTCACAACTATTATTGTATGTGATCAACCATCTTTATCATTGTTCCACTCACGCTTCCGCACCATACATTTTCACCGTGTGCGTGGTCGCAAAAACATTATTGACCACATCATTGAAAAAAGAAAAGTAGCATATATTTCGCATTTTTCGTAGTGAAAATAAAGGAACAAAAACAAAGGAGAAATAGTGGGTGGTTTATAGCTTACAATGAGTTAGGATGGCTTTCCGGCGTTTTAGGAGTTCTACAGGTAAGGGCAATGCGCGACTCCGATGGTAAGAGCGGGAAGATGAGGGTCTAAAACGTAAAGTGAAAATGAAGGAAGCTACCCCCTCCCCACTAAAGTAAAGAGCCCAATTTTTTATCTTGCGGAAGGCATGAATCGAAGAAAAAACAAAAGGAATATACCACTGTATAGACCAGGGCTGGAGCACAAAACGTTTTTTGCTACATAAAATTTGTGTCCACACAAAAAAAACAAAAAAATATTTTTTTGTGTACACAAAACACAAAAAAATACAAAATTTACTTCCTTGGATAAACTGTGTTCCAAAGCTCTATTTAGCACCTTTCTTCATTTCTTCTGAATGCTATCTTTTTGCATTTGCTTATTCTTAAGCATTCTTTAACGTTTTCGACAATTTCACATATATTTCAAAAAATATAAGGGTATTTTTGAATTTCTCTAATAAAAAATCGGTAAATTTGGACGAAAACATTGAAATATTTCTCCACAAATTTTGTGTGAGTTCCACTCAAAAAGGAAACACAAAATTTTTAGTGTCTTCGACCGTGAAAAACACAAAAAAAAACACAAAACATAAAAACCCAGCCTTGGTATAGATCAACTAGCGAAGATAGCCATTGCAGTCAATCATCAGAATTTCTGAAGGCACGACAAATTTTCATGCCGTACTACATAAACTTGTTACAGTTTCCCCTGCAGCGCATTTTTTCATTGCATACAAATAAAATCCATGGAAAAATTATCGTCATTCACCAACCTTTTCAATTGTCTCGTCTCTAGTCACATCATAGACGACACACATCACTGAGGCCGTTTTAATCTCGTATTTGAGAGAAGCTTCATCTGAAAAATAGTTAACACGGGTCTCCTGTAAAAACGTAGGAACCTGTACGACAGTAAAAAATATTTTGCCTTCGAATCGGCCAAACATACTTCGCCTAGGTGTAATGAGGCCAACGAAAACGGTCGTTCACTTTGTTTCTCGAAATTTGCATATCTACGTGACTTTTTGACCAATAACTTCAAAAGCCTGCATCTCGCTTCGTTTTTGACCTACCGGGTTCTAACTTATTATTGTACTTATTGCATATTGCAAATTATCTTGAAATTTTCTCGTTGTGTACACGAATTTTCTTTTCCATTTCGATTTCCCATCCTATGGGTGAGGTTCCCTATTACTTCATATCCCCCAAATTTGGGCGCCCGATAGTGATCTCTTGACGCTATTTTTGGAACTTTAACTAATTTTTTTGCGCTGAAAAATAGCGTCAAGAGATCTCATGATTTCATCGCTGTGTTCACGAATTTTATTTTCCATTTCGATTCCTCATCCTATGGATGACGTTCCCTAGTGCATCGTTGCCCCCAACTCTGGTCGCCCGATATTGTTCTCTTGACGCTATTTTTCAGCGCAAAAAATTAGTTAAAGATCTAAAAATAGCGTCAAGAGATCACTATCGGGCGCCCAAATTTGGGGGAAATGAAGTAATAGGGAACCTCCTCCATAGGATGGGGAATCGAAATGGAAAAGAAAATTCGAGTACACAACGAGAAAATTTCGAGATAATTTGCATAATGTATGCACAAAAAGTTTTTCGGAATTTACGCATGAAAGAGGGCGTTTTTATATATATATATATATTATCTACGCTCGTGGGCGCAACGAGATACAGTATTAATTTATATGTGAAGAAATCATTACAGTTGACTCTTATCTAACGATGGAAAGGAGAGGATAGTTATACGATAGGAGGGAGAGGGAAGAGAGATAAAATTAAGAAGATCTGATCGTTCAGCCCCATCTGTCTTCGTATGATCAGGGAGGGGTACCGAGGAGGAGGAACTCGGGGATTGATCACGTAGACTCATCTCCGGGACTGAACTACTAGATCTCTAATTGGGGAGAGGGACGAGGAGAGTGCCAATAGGGAGGGATATGGGGAAAAAGGGGGGGGGGGGGGTGGCGATGTCGTTGTAGGGAGGGTGTAGTGTAACTTAGTGAAATATGAAAGCACTAAAATCAATACCGGATTGGAGTAATCTCTTCTTAAATACTGTGATACTAGGGGATCGGTGAACATGAGGTGGTAGGGCGTTATAGATTCTTGCTACTCTGCGAGAAAAACAATGATAACGAGGTGTGGATTTTGTATATTC
>LS495864.1:171733-195058 GCA_900490845.1 Pristionchus japonicus | reverse complement strand
TTTGCATTCGAATCGGCCAAACATACTTCGCCTAGGTGTAATGAGGCCAACGAAAACGGTCGTTCACTTTGTTTCTCGAAATTTGCATATCTACGTGACTTTTTGACCTATAACTTCAAAAGGCTGCATCTCGCTTCGTTTTTGACCTACCGGGTTCTAACTTATTCCAATCGATTTGTATTGTCATTGCCTTTAATTTGCTTTTCAGTGATCACATGGAAAAACGCCCTCTTTCATGCGTAAATTCCGAAAAACTGTTTTTGTGCATACATTATGCAAATTATCTCGAAATTTTCTCGTTGTGTACTCGAATTTTAGATATGCAAATTTCGAGAAACAAAGTGAACGACCGCTTTCGTTGGCCTCATTACACCTAGGCGAAGTATGTTTGGCCGATTCGAAGGCAAAATATTTTTTACTGTCGTACAGGTTCCTACGTTTTTACAGGAGACCCGTGTTATAGCAAGTAGCAGTTGGGATGACCACGTGATATGAAAATTTTTAATAAATGATTCATGAGCACTCTCCGTTTGTTTCCCTTGCGCCATACATCGGCAGCTATAGCGGCGACCCATTTTTCACATAAGGGTCCGTTCTTATGAGGAAAAAAATTCAGTGTTCCTAGGGGGAACCCATGTTAGTGCCGGAATCGGCCCAATTCCCATACCAATTCGTAACCACAGTCAAGTGATCTTCAATAATTGACTACTGTAATCTACCGTACTCCTACCGTAACCCTACAGTAAACCACCGGTACCCGTGCGCCTAGGGGGAGCCTATGTTAGCGTCGTAATCGACCGGACTTCCATACAACATCGTAACCACAGTACCCTAATCTCCAATTTTTGGTTACCGTAATATACCGTAACACTACAGTATACCCGTTTGTTGTTTTTTTCACCATATTGACCGCCCTACACCTTTAATCGATCACACAATAAGCCTACAGTAACCTACCGTACCCCGGCTACCGCATCCGCGGTTACCAATCGTGAACTGACTTTATTCCATTTTAAAAATCCGTTCTTTGAGCGTTCGTGTCTAGTTCGTTGAGAGAAACAATTTTTTCGAGTACCATACTTCAAAATACCGTAACCCTAGCACTACTATAGATTCCCGGACCAGGGGGCGGAGCTAGGGTCCTTAGGCCCCGCCTCCCTTGCGCGGGGGCGCGCACAGTCTGCGGGGAACAGAGCACCCCACCTTCCGGAGGGAGAAGGCCAGACTGGCTGCAGACTGAAGAGCGAGTGCCTTTTATAGGGGAGGTAATGCCCCGCCCACTTTTTCCCGAGCAAGAGGCGAGGGGGGGGGAGCGCAGACGACGAGAGAGCGAGAGAGCGCGCGCCGGAGGGAGAGTGCATGAGAATGGGAGAGTCATGATGATGAAATAATAAGAAATAGACTGAAAAGTGATCTAATCTTGCCTATTTCAATGCAAATTCAATATTTATCCAGCTAGTATGGTTCTGTCTGAGTATCAACCAACTCTGGATGATTTCAATGGTGTGAATTATCGAAAATTATTTAAATTGGAGGCAATGCAATCGCAAGTGAAAGAGCAATTTCAAATATTCCTAATAAATGCGACCTGCTGCCTGCAAAGAGGTCCCAACTGATCAAAGCAATACAAAATAGTAAAAGACGACAATGCTCTGGCATAGGTCGAATAGCTATACCGGAAGAGCATTCTTGTCGAACGTTAACTGGAATGCCACGATCTGGGAGTCGTAATCGTAGCCATCAACTGCTCTTTTTTTCTCGTGCTAGACTTTCCACAAGTGCCAAAGTTTACATAAAAGACCCCGAAAAGATCCAGAAACAGCTCACCTGTGCTCTGACTAAGGTACTCCCTCGCTGTTAATCCTTGTTATGACCAAACTGTTGTTTCGTATAGATAATAGCTAATTATCGTTCAAAAATTATCGAAAATTTAAGATCACAACGAGTAGTTTTGACAGGAAATCGACTACTGACGAAAGGCAAGAGGGCTGCGGGGCTTAGCACGAAACGCACGCGACAGACGTGTGGGAAATGCGCGGTTTTGTGCTGGTCCTGGGATCTATAGAAGTGCCCTTTAATCGATCATGTAATGATTCTATAGTCACCTACAGTATCCCTGTTATCGTATACCATATTTCACATTAGGCAGGACCCTTATGAGAAAATTGAGCTCGCCGGCGTCGTGCCGGTGTATGCCTTGCGCACAGAATAATTTTTTTGTTAACAAAGGAGGACTAACCGAATTCCGATGGTTATCGAGATATTTAGTTTACAAAGAATCTGTTGTCAATAACAACACGTGGGCTCACGGGGTGTACAAAATGACGACCAGCGAAATTTTTTTGGTAAATCAGCGGGGGGAGCTCGCTCCACCCTGCTCAACACATGTTGGAGGGCAAGGGAGAGGGCGCGCTCTAGACGCGCCGGGTGGTAGATAGGCGAGAGAGGGAGAGGGAGAGGGAGAGGAGCTGCCTCTCGCACTCTCTCCGGCCGCTCTCTGCCCATTTGGATTGTATAGCAGCGGCGCGCCTGCGGCCTCGTGAACAATAGACTGTACGCTACAAACCGTTCTAGGAACGACTTTAGTAAATTTCCAGTGATTTTCTAGGGATATGTACACATTATATCCAAAAAGTCAGACAAATCATGGAGCGTCCACCATTTTGCATGAAATCAAAGATCAGTTCAATCAATCAATCTTTGGTCAATCTTTGGCATCATACAACTTCCTTGAGTGTACTAAGAATTGGCTGATTTTTGGATACGTTATGCACATGCCCGTTGTCTATCACTGGAAACTTTCTTGTTCTCAATCCATGACGCTTTAAGAGTAGACCTCCACAAATGAAAAGCCACAAACATAAAAAAGTCGAATGTAACTTTCGTTATACATCCATCAGTGCGTTCACTATCTCGTTCACTATATTCACTATCACTCACCCTCTTTTGCGGCAATAATTTCTTCCTTTGCAGAGTCTCGCCATTCATCTCCCTGTTGTAAATGTCCGTCTTCTCTTCTTTCAACTTCTTTTAAATCCAGAACGATCGGCTCCTCGCCCTGAACCTCGATTAATTTATTTATGGAGAAAAACACAGAACGAATAAATTTTGTTGCATGCTCGGGAATAATAAATACACGTGCAGAAGCAGAAACGAAAAAAAAATGAACAAGCAACAATTCTGTGTTTGTCACTTAGATCAGGTAGTGTCCATATCTCACCCTCAGTTTCCTCATATGCCATCGTTGAAGAGGAGCGGCTCGTAACCATAGCCCCTCCTTCACTCCCAGATCATGCTCCTGGGTGATGATTCCTCGCCAGCCACGAGGTCGCAACTCGTCGAACAGAGCAGGTTGCAACTCGTGCAGCAACCTGACGTTCCAGTATTAGAATCAGTACTCTCAATTGCAGGTTACAAAAAGTTTTCGTCTGACATCCGAGAGAGAGAGAGTGAATTTATTTTCTCTTTTTCATCTTTGAAAAGGGAAAAATATATTACTTGCATTCGTTCATAACATGCAACGAAAAACTCCAACAGCTTGAATTAAATAACTATTGCACCTCGCGTGTCTATACATGGAGTCGATGTGAGGGATGACAGGACCGGCTCCATTAACTACGATGTGTCTGAAGTTAACAAATGCGCATTATTAAACCTCCAACACATTGCGATAGAGAAATACAACAAAAAAGGGGAACCTAAAAACGCACGTGCATTGTGTTCCTAAGCTTTCAGCCCATCGTTCGTATTCGTTCGTTCGAAGCACCTTCTCTGGCGTTAAATGGACGACAAAGTCGAGATTATGGGCCGCATCGATGCCAGTCAGCGACTATATATAAGTAGTCAAGATTACAAAGTTAAGAATTTAAAAAAAAGATAATAAGTGCGCACCCTGATGATTGTGCTTTCGTAAAGGGAACGAGCGTATCCTTCATCGGCGGCATCCACAATAAGAAGACGTCGTTTTTCAGAGGCTGCACGATCATCATCCATCATCTGTAGAAGATATATATTATCAACTGACAATATCATGAACCAGGAAAGTACAAATGTATGTACAATAGCAAAAAATATAGAGCGTTTTTTTGCAGTCACTCGATTTTACAATTGCACTATAACCACCAAATTTTATAATAAGGCTGCTTTTTGCTGAAGCAACCCACACTTCGGCGTTTTCCCCCCAAAGCATCCCACATTTAGATAGTTTTGATCAGCTTATTTGAACTTTCTTTGAAGCAACCCACAGTCAAAGGCTTAGGATAATTTATTTATGGATCGGAGCCAGATCACCCGTTGATATGGATCTAGCAAGTAACGAATTTTTTTTTGCATAATTGATATTGCCGCATTTAGCGCTATTTTTAAAATGGTCATTTGAACAATAATTGCAAGAGTTAGAAAAATTCTGCGTCCGAATGAAAGTAGAGGTCTTACCACATCATCCGGCTTCACAACATTGCCATTCGGAAGAGTAATTGCCTCTCCATTCTTCAATTTACCAATAAGCGGACCCTTCGGCACCTGAGATTCAAAAAAATTTATCGAGACCTATTTTCCATGAAAGGCAAGAGAACCTTACCGCCATCTTCATCAGCCGAATGGGATCAATTCTCCTTGGCGGGTCTTTCATCTCAATGTAGTATGCGACGTCGGTCGTGTTCTACATTAGATCAAGGTCTTAAAAAATGAAGAAAAACTTTGAAAATATGGCGACTCGACTATGAAGCTTCGGATTCATGCCCTATTTTCAGCGCATGAATATGAAAGCATAATTCGAAAACAATTGTTTTTGTGGCACTAACTTACCTGTTGACTCTCCGCATCTCTCCCTGATTACTTGAGACCAATGCAAATACCAAAAACAATTTAAAAGAAAAAGAATGAAGCGATTCAGCAGGATTATTAATATGGGATCAAGAGTTATAAATTGGTTGTAAGACGGCATTGCTAAATACCTATGATACTTACTTTTCTGCTGGTCTCGTTGATTGTCTTCTCATCAGACAACAAAGGTATGTATTGTATCTTCAGCCCGGTATCCTCGTACGAGTCATGAGTGGCCAGTGTACATTCTTCGACCTAAAATTGTCAATCAGCAAATGCAAAATTCATATAATTGAACAACTTACTTTCAAAATAAAAATAAAAATTAATGGCTAGCTTTAATTAGATTTTTTGTTATTGTTAATTTGCAAGTACTACGAGAGTTCCAAATTGGATGTAAGACGGCATTGCTAAATACAGCCTAAAGTACTTGTAATTGTACACACTAATTGTTTCCATTCGCACTCAAGATAAGATTGGAAGATAAATGAGGTAGACGAACAATCGTCTCTTAGCAAACGTATGCAATCCTCGTAGAATGTCGACAAATGATGTGGATTTTGGTTTATGGAAATTGTTTATGAAATATGGTTTGACGAAAATCGCAGCAGACTAGATAAACGATTCGAAATTATGGTGAAATTCCTTTTAGTTACTATTGTATGTAGAATAATTACGAAGTGGTATCGGCGTTGCAATACAGCTACATTTCGAGAGAATGTCGGAGAAAGGCGAGAGAACATGTGAAATAAAAAGAGATCATTAACACCATTTACATAGAAACGTAGCGATATCGTTACCCACTCCTCCTCCCACTCTCGTGGCGATATCGTTACGTGCCCTCCCTTTTGTAGCGATATCGCTATGCTCGTATTACCAACATTATTGCTAATTAATTATTTTCCGTGTACCTCGCACAACGTAGCCCTTTAAAAATCTGTTTTTTTTTAACAATACCGGAAAAAGTCAAAATACGGAGAAAAAAAAATTGAATCTCACCGTGCTAGGAAACTGGATGGGATCGTCGGGATCGAATTCCTACAATGTACAGGCGTACAACCGCAAAATGATCGCGACATATAAAAATTAGACAAATGACTGCCCTTATATTATAGTTACTTTTAAATCAGAAAAAATAAAACAGTAATCGAGAGGGTGAAAAAAAACAAGAAGACCAAACTATAATTAATTAACAGCGAAAACATAAGGTTAATTTTGGGTTTTTTTTCGTTGTACTCTATATTACTGTGAGGAACTTGAGCATAAAAGGTAAAGTGGTTGTTTATATTTAATTGATAGATGTTTCGGAACGCTGCGTTCGACAACTATATCCAATGGATTCACAAAATTCAAGAAATATTTCGTATTATTTAAAAGAACTCGAGAGCATTTTTTTAGATGGTTATTAAATATATATATATATATATATATATATATATATATATATATATATATATATATATTACGAATATCAAAAAAATATATATATATATATATATATATATATATATATATGAAAAATTTGATTAATAACACCGAACATTGAATGCCATAATGATACGATGACTCATCGACCTGAAGGAAAAACAAACCGAAGAGGGGTACTTGACGGAACCAAAGTCTGAGTCTTGGAACGGCCGAATGCATTCCAGGAAGTGTTTGACGTTCACTGCGCCGTGTAGACGAGTTGGCAAAGAATTCGACTCCTGGGAATGACATAGTATCACATAATCCAAAATCTTTTCAACCAAAAAAATACTTCAATTAGCAATTAAGATTTATTAGAAAATGTATTCACCTTGGCAAGCAAAATTGATGAAATTCCGGCGATGTTCTCCCACACGCCTGTGATTGAGGGAATTCTTGTTTAATAAATTAATCAGTCGTCCAAGAAGATGCTTACGGTCACCGGTAGCTACCGGGGGCTCACGAGGTGGACAAAATGGCGGGCAGCGAAATCCCATTCAAACGTCCCTTCGCGGGCTTCACCCATACCGTAGTTTCCAATCCGTTTGGGAAATCAGCGGGGGGAGCTCGCTCCACCCTGCTCATCATAAGTTGGAGGGTAAGGAAGAGGGTGCGCTCTAGACGCGCCGGGTGATAGACAGGCGAGAGAGGGGGAGGGAGAGGAGCGACCTCTCGCACTCTCTCTCCGGCCGCTCTCTGCCCATTTGCATTGTATGGCGTCGGCGCGTATGAGCCCTCGTGGGTAGGCGCCCCACGGCTTGTCACAATTTTCAAAGAAAACCCCACTTTGTCAAGATTTTTAGGGGATTGCTCTCTTGGAAGTGTCGGAGTGGAATGAGAGGAGAGAAACATGTGGAAATGAGAAAGAGAGAATAGGGATGATGTAGACTTTTTTGTGGATTACGATAGAGAGGACAGTGCCCGTTATGGTGAAGTGACGTGGGATCAGTGATGAGTGGCATTCCCCAACTTCGGGGGTGTTCGCGGGTACAGAAGGAGGTCTCGGCGCGGGTACAAAACATCGATTTTCCGATTTTTTTCCAAAGCTGCGCTTTGGAGTTAAAGCAATCATTTTGTAGCCCTATCTATAGTCATAACACATGTCTTGGAGTGCAATTTATGCCTTTACACTATTATGACCACGGTTCTGTAGGTACCAAGGTTCTTAAAATCCATAGGAGCCCACAACACTCAAGAGGGGAGTAGCCTCCCCTCTGACAATACCCGTCGCGTCTAGAGTGCACCTCGTCTACAACTGCATCTCTCTCTCTCTCTCTCTCTCTCTCTCTCTGATGGTCTGCATTTGTCAGAATAGTCCTCGATTATATCATCATGGAGAATATAACTCTCAATAGCGCAGTCGGTAAGGATCACCGGAGTGTTTTGGCGAAGCTTCATGCGAAAGCGGCACAGAACACGATTTCGCAATGTTACGTTATCACTATTTAAATTGCATTTTTATTGAAAATGCTAGCCTGGCGACGTTTGGTATCAATACCGGAAGATTTTGTGACGAGTTGCACGCGAAAACGGGCTATTGCATAGGAATTTCATCATATTACGTCATCACTAAGTAATATGTAAATATTTGAAAAGGATTTTCGAGGGGGGTTCGTATGGTACCGGGGATCATTTTTAACCCAGTTACAGCGATTTTTCAAAAACGTGACAGACGTTACTGACTGACTGCCACACCACTCATAGAACAAGAACGGACAAAAATTAGCAAACGGCGCGGTTATACGGATGTTCTCATGGATCATCATAAACAAAAAAATCTACAAAACGAGATCAGAATCTTGCTACAAATCGAGAGCCGAGATCAGAATATGCATCTGAAGTCACCAAGTTTGCGTGTTTTTATCGAATTCAATTATGTGTACCTCGAAAAGGGGTTCGATGCAGCAATTGGCGCGGTTATACAGTCCTTCTCATGTGTCATGTGATGCTAAAATTGAATCACCAGGTCAGTTTTGCTCATTTCTGAAACCGGTAGCGACATCTAAACATGGCTCTTGCACAACTCACGTTTCCCACTTTAGATAGTTACTGGTTATCACACCAACCTTGGCGCGGTTATAGCCTTCTTTATCTGATCGAGACGATGATTTTGAAAAAAAAATTATCAAAAAAAGTTAAGTTTGAAGCGAAATATGGCCGACTCCAATCCGTCCCCAACTTTGACAATTTCATCACCAAGCGTTGGCGACAAATTGGGGACGGCACGTTTATGAGTTACAGGGCATATTTTAACACACGGTTTGTTTTGATCGACTCATTCTGACCTACTCTATCGATGTACAACCGCGCCACTTCAGAAAAATATAATTTGGACCTGAAAACGACGAAAAACAAGCATGAAGTGTGATTTCACACTCTAGTTGTCTGCCGCTCTCTCTCTTTCGCACACTATCTCACTTTTCTCTGACGCTATCGCACTCGGCTCGCTTCGCTCGCCTCGAAAATTAAAATTAAAAATTTTTTCGAGGGTGCGGGGGTTTTCCGGGGTCAAATTTTGGGGGTACACCCCAATATTGGGGAGGTCGCTCATCACTGCGTGGGATATCGCAGAAAAGACACCACACCACGATTTTCATTAATTTATTTTCGTTATTTTTCGGGTTTTAAAAAAATTTGTTTTATCCTTTAATTAATACATGATCGAAATACCAATCGACCAAATACCAGAAACCGACCAGTACTTGTGTTTGAACTGTGATATTCCACTTCGAAACTTTCATTGTCGATTTTCTATTGTTCCGGATCCGTCCTTGTGAAAATTTCATTTATAATATCAGAGTTCACATCTACTAAAATAGGAAACAAAAGAGAGCTAGCACAAGGACGGATCCGGAAGCATGTTACAGGGCCCAAAAAATTTGAAAGTTGTAAACATTTCGCATGTTCGGCGCTTTTTCTCTATTTAGATGATCCTATATATTTTACTGTTTGAATTTCAATAGAGCAGACTTCCCTGCATTGAATAACTACAGAAACAGAGCACTGTTCTCGTTGAAAAACATGTAATTCATCACGGAACGTGGCATGCATAGCCTTACCGATATATGTGTTCTCGGAAGGAATATCCCAATTTTTATCACTATTTTCGGTGAAATCATAGCACCGGCACACCCCCCAATCCGTTGTTTTCCAAATTTAAAACAAAATACAGCGTTTGAAACGTTTCGAAAGAGAAATGACCCAGAAAATACAATAGCTGACCGAACATGCGCTCTAACTCAACGTTCGCTCACTCATTTATATAAATTCATTTTTATTACTTTTAAGATTTTTGTATAGCTTTTAAACTATTATCAATAGATTCAGCACCGCAGGTTTAGTGGTCCATGACAAAAATGACATTCTTGCAAATAGTCTATATTTATGCCTCTGTCCTCTCTAGATTACGAGTTAAACTTGCACAAAATTCAATATTACTTTTGTATGATTATCAGATATCAGATTGGCATATTCTATATTCTAATCTTTCTGTGATTTCGCCTTTTCAGTTGTTCTGAGCATCAAAATTACTGTTTTCGCAGAAATAACATGATGCCTCACCTCTCGTCACAAAAATATCGTTTATGTTGGTAGGTTTGAGTCGGAGAGCAGGCAGGAACCTGAAACAGAGAACAGTCATAATTATAGTGTTCAACTTTACAATCAGATCGTAATTCACATGCAACCAATATCGGTACCTCGAAGTCCCCTCTGGAGCATTGAAAAGATAAGTCTTGAGAGGTGTTCGAATAGCCACACACGGAACCATGTGAGCCGTACCGTTCGAGAGTACCTATACAAAGAATACCTCAAAATAATACAACGAAAAATATGTGATAACTCTTCAACTAATGTAGAATGTGAAGGGAGTGCACCAGTGCTGTTTTCAAATCTATGTTCGGACGAAATATGATCTTACTTCGATGCTAACATGAGCCGGCATGGATGCAATTGTGTTGGCATTCGATGCAGATGCTACTGCAGCCTGTGCGTAGGTTAAACCGTTGAAGTATGCAGGTAATTATCATAATGTTCGTAAAAATTTTGGACACTTCTTGGTAATCCGGCCCAGGCTCCACTCAAATGATAGACTAACTCTAGCGTTCTCGTTGCCCATTCTTATATCCAGTTGTTGGTTCTTATACCTGTTGTTCTGCGTCACATTTCCAAGAAGTTCCAAATGATACGTTATGTCTATTACATGAGCTTTGTAAAAAAGACTTTTCATGACCGTTACGATTAGATCAAAGTCCTAACAATGAAAATGAGGTGGCATAATATACCGATTTACCTTTTTCCGCTGCGCGTCCGCCATTGTCAGTCCCAAGAGGGAAATGGAGGAGGATAGCTCACGAGATCTGCCAATAAAATAATGTAATGCTGGTTTGGTTTGTGGATAAAATATTGTGGAAAAATTTGAACAAATAATTTTAATTTGCATAGAATAGTGAATAAATAGATGCTTCCATTGATAGATGTTTCGGAATTTCCGGAACGCTGCGTTCGACAACTATATCCAGTGGATTCACAAAATTCAAGAAATATTTCGTGTTATTTAATTGATAGATGTTTCGGAACGCTGCGTTCGACAACTATATCCAGTGGATTCACAAAATTCAAGAAATATTTCGTATTATTTAAAAGAACTCGAGAGCATTTTTTAGATGGTTGAAATTACCTGAACGAGCTAACGACGTGCCGTCGCAACTGCTTCTTGTAGTCGTGCACTCTTTGCTGAATATCAGCAATTTCTCTGTCCAGTCGTGCGTCTGCCGAAGCTTCTGAGAATTACCCCCATTAATAATCCGTAAGCTCATCAACCATACCTGTGCTACACAGTGAGCACTCACTCACCTTTCTCCACCTTCTTGCTCGAGAAGCTACGCCTTACAGATGATGTAGAGCACCACTGGGTCGAACAGGTGAGACGCGGTACTTGCAATAGCCTATGCGCTGCAGCAATACCCAGTTGTTTCACACTCGGCTGCATACACCAGACACACGGCTACCGTAATCTGATTGATGGACTAGCCAATATATTCAGAACATTATCTGATCAGTGAAGATACATTACCTTGATGAGAACAAGTATCTTTCTTTACAGAGAAGTTCAAACACGTTTTATTAGCCTCTGGAAACATTCATCGTGGACAGAACATGCATATTGAAATGATCGATCAACATCTAATTGAGAGAACGACACATCATATGTCAAAGTTCTAGGGAATATCACTGGAATAGGTGCGCACAAAACTAGTAATTTGACCTACTACGAAAGTGAGCCACTCAGCAGAACTGTGAAGGTCTTAACTGAGAACAGCCGACCTATATCATCCACGGTATTGAAGAAGGTGAAACTATTATGGAGCAATTTTCTCTCTAACATAACAACAGAAGATTTCATCTTAAAAAGATAAGAAATGCATTGGATACTCTTTCGATTTTATTCGAATTTTAAAAGAGCATCTCTTAGTGATGAGCTTCGATGTGATGGTCTTCGGCTGAACTAATTTCTAACACACAAGAGAATGGGGATGGTTACATTGTTAAAGAGAGCACGGCCCTCCAATCCTCCGCCTCGAAAACCGGTCTGGCATTGTTCCAAGTTTTGTTACTTTTCCCCGGCTCCGGAATTCCGGGAACTCAAAAACAATTCGTGTCAAAGTTGCTTAACTTATTCGATTAAAATATTTTGAGCTGTACTTAATTAGCGAAATTTATTAATTATTGCTGGAACTGATGCGGTGGGCTTCAGGGGGCAATTTGCGCCCCCAGCTACTCCCCGTCGTGGCTATTGTTGGCTTTGAAGGTATTTGAAAGAGACGAAGATGATTTAGATTAAATGCCATTGTATAAACCGTCGAATGAATCAATAATAGGTGCAGAACGAACTTCGGAAGGTAAGTGTAAGCATTGCTGAAATGATAAACTAGAAAATGGCCCGATAGTCACCAGAAGGTTAATCAAAACCTGTCCAGTGGCTTCGTCCAAAGCCTCGTGCAATCACACAAGACATTCTCGTCGTATTATGTTTAGAAAACAATTTTAAAATGCTTTTAAGAAAATAAGTAATAAATCAAAACATCGAGACACAACCACGCTCCAGCCCTAACTACCGTAGTTAAGAGCCGAAAAGGCTACGGTAGGCTCTTGCACGGAAGCGGTAAATCAAACTTGTCACGGTTTTGGCACTTTGCCAATGGGCGGAGCCAGCCCGCGCTAACGTGGTGGTGTAAGCGGATAAATTACGCTGTTTGGAGGGCCGTGAGAGAGAGAGAAGCAACAAGTTACAACGACAGGAAATAACGATGTGATCTAAACAGTAATCTGAGGAATAGGATCCTTCGTAAACGATTCCGAGCACTCTTAGAGTGTGTTCATGCCTGGCAGTCCAAAAGGAGCAGTGGGTGTTGCTGTAGAAGAGTCGGACACGCCAGGCTGCTGGAAGGTATAGTGAAAAAGTAGAATGATAATATTCTTTTAAAGATGAAGCATCAAGCAATCATAAAGATCGTTGGGCGTTCAAAATACATCATTTACAAGGATATACTAGTTGTAGAGGACAACCAGACACCAATATCCATAATACTCACAACATTTCCCTTGATGGTAGATCCGAGTGCTCTGGGGTCGTCGAGAGCCTCGGGAGGCGGGGCAGTCGGATCGAGCATCGCACCCATCCATCGCGATGCCACCAATCCCACTCCCTGCATTTAGTTATTTGATTTTGCACTTTAGGCAGATTTTTTTCAAATGCATACAGAATAAAAAATAATTTGAAACCTCGATCATAGCGAGAATGACTGCACCCAGTACGGCCGATCCTGCCATTACTTTCGGACCCGATCGAATGGCGAGAAGAGCGCCGGTGGCACCTCCCGAAACGATCGAGTTGATCGGATCTTCCTGATCATTATTGAAAATATAATATATTAGTACATTCTTCATTGTATATGGATTAATAAATATATTTGGAATGAAAATCGTGAAACAAAGTACGAAAACAATACCTTCTTCCTGATGGCCACCAGACAGCAATCAATGGTGGAGAACATTCCTCCCCATGCCGCGAATTGAGACGCCATTAAGGGGCCGCCAACACGAACCTCGCGAAGAGCTCCCATCTACAAATGCATTGTTATTCGAATTATGAATATAAGTAGAGGTTAATACGTTGAGTATATATGTATACTTTAATGAGCCATGAGTCTTACAGGTCTCCCCCTTCTTCTCACCACTCTTACAGGTTAAGTTTATTTAATTGTGAAACTTTCTCGCAATATCACACACTCATTCGCTGGTTTTTACTGGTCTAGAATGCTGATCGCAATGGAAAAAATGAAATCGAGTACTGTAAACATTAACACTTGACCATTTTTTGTCCTTGGGCGGCATTTCTGAATCCGGTGAAAGATCGGAAAATGGATCCTCCCACGAGACCCATAGAGAAAGCCGATCCAATGTCGTCACCGATGCGGTAAGGACTGCAAAACAATATTTAGCAGTGATAACTTATGACTTTTCAGCAACCCCATATTTTCATTTCACAAGTAGTGTCTTCTCAAAATCTAATCACTACACATCTAAATATAAAGCATACTGCTATTTGTTTTCCTACAAATACCGAATCAATATTGTTCTTAGGAGTAAGTGCAGTAATATGTGTAGTCTAACTCACATAAACCTGCCCTAGCATAAGCCGAGATGCCTAGAGGGTCTTGATATGCAAGCCAGACAAACTTTGTACATACCATGGCTCCCTGGTGTACTCTTCCATAACTACCTGTCGACAAGATAACCTTGAACCTTAAATCACAATCGTAGGTTTTATCCACTACATATCAAATATTTCTCACGGCCGTGGAACCGGATACTCAAGTTGACAGAAATTACAAGAATTTTTAAACTTTATCGTGAGCGACAAATAGACGTAAACTAAAACCAAAAAAACATATCTCTGCTATGATCCAATCGATGCACATTTCAGAAAAAAAAAAGAGAACCCTATCTGTTACTATTTACACCGGAGCAGTTCCTTCATGTCAATTCATAAACAAATATTTGAAGGCAACATCGACTAGACGCGACTATTTTCAGTGGTAGAATTGTATTTTTTGTAATGAATACTAAGAACAGAAATCAAATATGAGGTAGAATTTAGTTAGATGCACCCATTAATCCGTTGATGTGCCTCGCCACTTTGGCCATATCTGGAGACACGTACGGCTGTAGTGTGAAGAGACGTGGGTCCACCAGTGTTTGCTGCAATACATACATTGCTAAAAATAAATTTAAAAAATACGAACAGCCAGTTCCGACGGTATGCAGTATAGCAAGTGATTGAGCTCGGCGAGCTTAGCCGCGAGCTCCACCTGAATACAATATCCTTGTTGAGAAATTTTTTTGTCTTAATATTGTCATCAAAGAGTAAAGTTGAAAGTGCGTCCACGTCAAGATGAAGTGGTGAGGCTCTCCGGAGACCGGCGACTACTAGGCGGACTACAATACCGTGCAGCCTAGTGGTTTCTAGGGTTCAATGACATTTTAAAGTTACCGAACATGGACAAAAATGACCTTTTTTTTATTGGATAGAGCATGGTCGAATTAGTAGCGCTGGCATATTAAAAAAAGTCAGAAAATCGATAATTAACCCAGAAAATGACTTTGGCAAGGTGCCCGAACAGGCCTGAACAAAGGGATTCGCGCCAATTCAAACTTGAATATGGGGAGACTCTATTCAAAATATGCGAAATAATTTACAAGTTTATGTGCAAACGAAAGCTCATCTCATACCATTTCGTATTTTCAATTCAGCATTGCATAAAAATATCGCAATTTAGCAAAAACAATAATAAAGCGAAATTTGTCCACGCGTTGCGGTCGCGTCGCGTATTTTTCTCGAACAGCGCGCATTTAAACGCTAATTTGCCCGTGTTCGGTAACTATAAGTTTTTTTTTTCGTGACCTGACAGTACGGTGACCTACAAACCAGTTTACTGATAGATGACTTGCTTTGCCACGGTGGGGGAATTGAACGCGGTATTTTCGAATGGTCGTCAGCGTTATGCATGACTCGGTCATTTTTCCAAAAGTGTTACTAATCTAGTATGCAAGTGTTTTACAGCACACCGGGACTGGGGAACTTTTCGCTGCCGATATATTTTTACAGAAATTGAGGAAGCTCCAACTCTAACTCTAACTCGCTCCAACTCTAATCCACCGTAGTTTATACAAGAAAAAAGTATAGTATTCGAACTGTTTCGCAGGGTGCTGTGCTTGCTTTCCAAGTCTTTCCTTCCATGAGAAACATTATCCTTAGCCTTGACTGGAAAGCATTGCTACCTGATGGTTATCCATTAGTAGCTCATTCACGACAACAATCAGAGGCTGCTTCAAACGCAAGCACTCAATTACAGTGCCTGCACCTGCGTGTCCGATCACAAACTGAAAATAACTGTAACAACAAACATAATTTAAAATGTGCGGAAAGAACAAACATCATTAAGACTGCTTAACAACTCATTCTTGCCTTAGCTTTAGCCAAATCCTCAGCAATGCTTGGTTTGTATCGATAGAAATTGATTTTGAGACCGGCGAAAATGGCGGATCCCGTATCATGATCGCATGAAGGCCCGAAAATCTGAATTCGGAAGATTGATCGTGCATGCAAAACGCGAAAAAAAAGCTCACTTCATCGAATCGCTTCTTTTCGAATTCCCCCGCTCCGATTTGAACAGTAAGCGCGGTCACTCCGAGTTTCTTCAACGCAGTCAACGTGTCATTCGAGACAATCTGGACAAATATTCTTTTCTAGTTGTTTAGCATAGTATTATTTCGCTGACCTCATTTGTCAGTGCATCAAACCGAGTGGAGCCAACTGTGACAAAGCACGTTGAGGACATCACTATTTTCTTGGAAAGATAAATATTTTCGGTTCTAGGAAAATCGTGAGTTTGAAACTTACCGTTTATTATCGATGACACCCAGTGCAATTGTATCCAGTTTCGACTCGAGAATCCAGTCGTTTCTGGATTCCTCTTGAAGCAATTCTTTCAAAGCGTCAAGACGTTCTAGATGTTGTTCTGAATTCACCAAGGAAAGGCTAAATAAGAAGGAAAATGGCTTCCTCATAAAAAATGAACGATGAAACAATTGCCAACCTTCAGCGTGCTTAGCTTTGACAATGTCGTATTGCCTTTCAAAGGAAATGTTGTCGATCCTGGCCTCGACTGCGTCTAGAAGAAGAGATCAAAAGATCCATGAATTTTAACGAAGAAAAAACAAACATGCCTCTCTCAGGACTAATCAAATCAGGCTTTGAAATTGATAGAGTGAACGTTCCTTCGAGCGTTTCCTCGAATTCGTCCGTTTCAATCCACGAGAAACCTAAAACCCAAAAAATAAGTGAAAAATAACGCTCAAAGAGTGCCTTTTATCCGAGAGAAGAGACCAACCGTGAAGGATATTACGAGGAAGGCTATTCGCTTCGTCCAGCTGACCACCGTTTGGAGCTGTAGGAAGCGAAATCTTGAAACGCACGCTGCAACAAGCGCAGAACAATGACAGCCAAAACGAAATCACGAGCCGGAAATTTCCACGGTAGCGGGATACACTAAAAGTCGGTTGTCGGTTACGGCTAGGCACTAAAAGTCGGTTGCGGGTCTCGGTGATATGAATGATTCTACAGTTATCATGGCATACTTCAGATTCCTTACAGGTTCGATTCCGTGAAAAGAGGATTTTCTGCGGGTCTGCCAGTACAAGGGCAAAAATATTGGATAAATTCATGAATAAAGATTGCCCGTACATGAAACGATCGAGAGGAGGATCCATCGATGAGCGCCAGATATCTTATAGCTTGTTCCTGCTGGGTTACGGTAGACGTTCATTTTTTAAACCTTCATTTCGTTGCATGTCAATTGGCAATGGCAACTGAAAACTGACTTTCGGCATCTAGCCATAACCGACAATCGGCAACCGACAACCGACTTTTAGTATATCGGCATTCGATGATTCGCTATTTACACGAGTTGTTACGAGTTGATTTTTAAAAAATAATATAAATTTTAATTTACAATGATATATTTAACGAGAAATTAGAATGGAGCTTCAGGAGAAGAGTAATGCGGTGTTAGTTTTCTGGGGAAAAAAGTCAGGAAAAAGGAAAAAGGGTGTTCGTTTTGTTTTGAAAAAAATCACGGATTTATCAATTTTCTTTTTTTCCCGCCATTATAAATTTTCGACAATAACTTTTTTCTTCATTTCAGTTATCACAAAAATTAGGTACCTGTTTTTCTGACCGGCAATCTGCATCGTTACAAATTCGCATATCGGTTGATTCAATGGAAAGGAGATTTAACCGAAAATTGATAATAGCGGGAATTAAAAAATGTAGATTATTCCAAAACAAAAGAAAACAAAACTAACACCATTTTTCCTTTTTCCTGACTTTTTTTTCCAGAAAACTACCACCACATAAGAAAATGTTTGGAAAATAATAAATCCGGTCATGCGGCCGGCCACATTACTTAAATAGGCGAATATTATTTGTAAGAAATAGACATTTATGATTCGAGAAGTTTCTTCTGAAAAGGGGATTGAAAAGGGGGGTTTTATCGTTGAAGAGGAGAATTCGTTGTCATTTCGTGTCGTCAATGAAAAGAAGGGCGAGAAGGAGAAATTTGAGAACTGGACAAGCAAAAAATGGAATCATTTACTGTATCAACCTTGTTCGTCCACCCCATTGACCTCTCTTAGCACAACTGTAATTTTGATTAAGAATATGTGGGTCTGAAAGTACGCTGAATACAGATCAGATCAGCTAAATACAGATCAGTACAGATCAGTTAAATGGCTAACCAAACTCGACCTCCGAAGCTTCTAGAATGGTAGTGCCGATCATCCAGATTGCTCATCTATGTCCATTGGTTCAATCATCGGAGCGACTTCAATCGTAATTGATAATGATAGTAATTGATAATATAATTCAGTGCAACCCCGAATTTTGTTCTCGAAATAGAAAAAAAAACCTATCTACATAGGGTTTCCCGATCCACGCATCCTCGCAAACACTGTGGAATGATCATAGCTATGTAACTATCAAAATATTTTGTGGTTGTTCCGGATACCATTACGCCTAAGATTAAGAAAATATGTCACTCGGTGCTATGTCAACATGCAATATTTTTTAGGAAGTTCTATTTTCATAATTTTCTGATGGGAATACTAATCTCGTAAAAAAACAATTCGTAATTGAACTCTGGGAAGGTACGTTTCGGAAGTTTTTTTCTGGGAACCGCTAACTCGGAAGGGTCGTCGCGGAATGAGAAATTTGGGAAGTGAAAAATAGAATAGTGAGGGAATAGAGAAATCAAGGTTAGGGGATTCAGATTCAGAACTATTTTTATCCCGAAAACTGCACTTCCCAACTATTAATTACGATGTCATTCCTTCCCACTCAATACTTCCGAGATGATCATTCCACATTTCTCGCTTCCCACCCCTCTCATTCCTCGACGATCCTTCCGAGTTAGCGGTTCCCAGTCAATCATTCCGAAACGTACCTTTCCCAGAAAAAACTTACATGTTAGTAATGGCGAGTGTGAAATAGTTTTATTCACATCAGTATAATGATTGTGTCTCAGTTACGATTCTGCCCTATGCCTTCCCCCACTACATAGATGGGCGGTTGAAATTGAAAAAAAATCAAGAGAAGGAAAATCTGAATCCAATTGTCAAAATATCTCTCTCAAATCGGAACGATAATTCATTTTAGCATCTGAACATCCGACGTACTTCGTTGTTTGAAACAGTTACTTTTAAAAAATGTTTAGATAATACAGCGCAATTCAATTAATCGATATTTTATCTTCGCATTTTCTCCTCCTACTTCCCACTCTAAATCGTACTGTTCTTCTCCAGTAAAGAGTAATACACTCTAGGAGAGTAGTGCTATTCTAATCGCCTCCGTCTCCAGCCTGTTCTCTCGTCCCTCGGTACTAGAAATATTCTGAGATAGGCAGAAAAGAACCAGAAACTGGAAGGGTGGCGTTAAGATAATTGGTCATTCCCTCATCTTCCACTTGTCTATCATTCAAATGTATTTCGAATCACACCACATCAGTTAATTTCACAAACTGTATTCATCATTTAGATAGATATCATATGTATTCAATTTACAAAGATTGCTTACTAAAGCACCTCCATTATCTAATCTGATCTAGCCGATCTCCCTCGCACCCCTTCCACCTTCTACCTAATCTCTCCTTCCACCTTCTACCTAATCTCTATCAAGTCTGACTGTGTCTTTGTTGTATCTGTCTCGGACATTTCGGGAAAGAGAGAGGCCACATACCCCTCTCCCCACATCTTCGATATCTCATCTCAGCCCACATCGAAAATCATCAGCCTAACCAGGCGGATTGAATAGAGCTTCATTATATTAGAACTGCTCAATACTTTTTTAAAAGATTGGCTTTTTTCCCGTTTAGTTTCCTATCATTCTTTGCTCTTGTGTCTAGAATTATTTTCTGAGAACCTTTGAAACACATAAGCTAATATAAATCTGTTGTTCGCCTAAATGTGACCAATGAGAGGTTTGATACATAGTTACGCTCTCTGCAATAACAGGTGTATGGACCAAATGTTCCTTCTTCAGATGCAAATAACTCTGCTTCTGGCTACTCTGTACGTTGCCGTATTGGCAGAATTCGGGCAAGGCATGGGCCTATCTTGATCATAGATACATGAGTAATACATGCGTATTTAGAGTCAATCGGCTATTGGAATAGATTGGGTCAGAAGTTTTTGGAAAATAAGCTTCACACTAATTTCGCAAGGATTGCAGCGGAACGGGAAAGTAAGTATTAAATATTTGCCAGTCATCAATTAACTTTTTTGAACTTTTTCGAAAAAAAACAAGCATACATAATACGCGCCCATATGTTCAGGTCCGCCGAGAAATGTGATTCTATTCATTGGAGATGGAATGGGAATTGCAACCGTTACTGCAGCTAGAATCGCACGCAATCAGAAAATGGGTATGCTATCAGACCACGAGTGTTTCAGACACTGTGCTCTTCAATTAATAATATTATTAGATCTTTTATGTACTCCTAGCTCACCAATTTCTACACAAATCCAAAAAATTCAGGTAAAAAAGATGTTAACAATCCCTTTTTCTTCGAGACATTCCCCTTCAGTGGATTTGCTAAGGTATGCGAAATATGACATGTGCAGGGCTAAACGTTAACTCTAAAGGAAAAGTATTATTTTTGATTCTCAAAAACGTTTCATAATTTTCACTTTGAACCTGATTGAGGAAGCTCATACCTAAGGGTCATTTTTGTACTTATTTTCCGGAGCAAAATGTTCGAGTTGGAGCGAAGCATCCAGCCACGTAAGAGATGTGACCGAAGCCTCTTCCAGACTGCTTCGTTTGATACCCATACTACTGATTCTGCCGCCTCCGCTGTAGCTTTAGTGAGCGGTAGAAAGGTAAAAGAAATGATCGATTTAATAAACTATACGTTGTTCAGGTCGAGCAGAATACTCTCGGCCGCTTACCCGGATATGGAAACAGTTGTGATTTCGGACAAGCAGCAGAGATCAGAGACGGTATCGCCGACCTGGCTGTCGACAAAGGTGTAATTAAATAACAACGCAACTTAAAAACAAAAAAAGCGTTCTTGAAAATAAACAGTGCGTAACTAGGAATCGACATTGGATTTATTACGACTGCCTCGATTACGGATGCAACTCCGGCAGCACTCTATGCGAAGGTAAATGATTAGGATTTGTTGAAACGCTACATAATTCAGTATCATCCAATAATTGCGAATTCTCTCGTGCACGATACTATCGAAAGACGCTATTGAATTTCGAACCATGCCACATGCTAGGAAAAATACGAGAATAATTTCGAAGAAAAAAAACACTACGTACAGCTGTGATTTTCTAATTCATATGGGTACAAATGAAATAACAACCAATACATACGAACGTACGAACCAAATTGAATTGTACGAAAACTTTATTTCTACTATAATCGCAAATAATCGCAAGTTTAAAAAAAAGAAAAGTTAAGGATGTTCATCGTCGCATGGAATTCGACAGTGCTCCATTCATGAACACGTCCAACTGCGAGGACATCGCTTCGCAAATTCTTCGGCATCCCGCTGATAAATTCAAGGTAATTAATCATCAAGAGGTATTTGTATCTAATTTGAAAATTTGAGTAGACGCATATGCTCGAACCATGCGCTTTTCCAATGACGGGGTTCTCACAACTTTGATAAAATCACTAGAACATTCATAATTCGTTTTTAAATGTTTTTTTCTCAATTTCTACTCGCATACGCTGGGCTTTGTTCTGTTTCGACAATTTTTGTTCCTAAAAGGTACATAACGTGTGAGCTTTCACAAATTGACGAGCTACACCGACGGGATCGTTAAAAAATGTTTCATGTTAAGGTTGTGCAGTTCCCTTGTTAATACATATCATGATGCAGATAATGATGGGCGGAGGTCACGCTCAATTTCTACCTTTATCTGTGGGTGGAAACAGGACTGACAACAGAAGTATCGAGGAGGAATGGACCAATCTAAGACCCTTGGTTAGCAACTATATAGAGTAAAAATTGAAAATGATGTATCTGAAGCAAAGAGTAGAATTTGCTCCTACTGTCATTTGTTTGGAAAACTTAATTATTTTTAGCAACATGCTAAGTCGCGAGTGCTTCTCACTGGGACTGAAGAATTCGTCCACCATAATATCGACAATGACCAACAACTGCTGGGTATGTACACGACACACATGATTTGAAAACGCGTTCTTTGTAAGATCGGAGTGAAAGGGGCATGCAAGTGAACGATTCATTCTGGAAATATTATGCTCATTAACTCGGATGATATTGTTCCAAAATGGAACGACATTTATTGGATTTAGACACAGCTTGTCTATTAAACGAGACATCAAGGTTTTGCGAATGGTTTATTTTTCCTTGAACTTTGACCTGCCATCATGCAAAGTGGTTGAATCACGACCTTAGTGATCTCCCATTTTACATTTGAGCGCAATCCCACCACTGCCTAAGCCACTGCGCAATCCCACGTTGCGCCACCTCCTGTAGATATGTGTCTATCTCATTCTAATTGAGTATTTGACGATTTTCATTATGTTCTCACTCAGGAATTTTTGCTCCTCTTCACTTTCCATATCGAATGGATGAGAATCTGCGAAAAAGCACATCGGTTCCTCGACTATCCGAAATGGCTGTGAAGGCAGTGCAGGTACGCTAGGGAGGATCTAGTTGATGCATAAATGTACACATTTAGGTGATGAATAAGCAGAGCAAAAGCGAGGGGTACTTCCTCATGGTCGAAGGTAGTCATTCTTATTTTGTGTTCGAATTTAAAATTTATATGATTTTTTTTACCTTTATGATGGGCAGCAGGGTTGCAGGTTCGACATTGAAAATACTTCACGATTAGACCTTCGAAAACGAGCACTCGTTTACCCACTCCATCGTGTGCTCGCTTTACTCGCGAGTGGTTGGTGGAGAGTAAACGAGCACTCGAGTACTCGTATTTCGCTCGGCATTTCGCACACCAAATCAAAGGGGGGGGGAAAGTTCATTTGCGTGGCGCAGGCGATTTTCACTCTTTTCCATCCCCTCACTCTCCCTCTCACCCACCCATTTTGTCGGTTGGCGGAGAATCCCCTCATTCATTCCTCAATTCTGTGTTCGAGAAAAATTGTTCTTGTGAAACACATCACTTCACTCTAATTCATTCCTCATTCGCACTTTCGAGGGGGCTGTAGGGGTGGGTCTTCTTGTGAAACATATCTCAACACAAAAATTTCATCGAAAATTACGACGTGACGACAGCAATTATTCAATTTCTTTCGTCAAATTCAGATCCCGTTCTGTAGTAGCATCGACTAATTCATCGAAAACTGCCCAATTACAGCTTAAAATAGATGTTTTGAGCACTCCAGAGCTATCTCCTCACCAGCGGAAAATGATAGAGACA
>LS495864.1:150757-171633 GCA_900490845.1 Pristionchus japonicus | reverse complement strand
TATGACTTGGTGTGTTTCGCGAATGCTCGCCCATTGCGAGCTGTCTAGAATGAGTGAGAGGAGCGTTCATTCATCTCTCTTTCGATTCTTGTCAAACCGAGGAGATCATTTCAAATAAGCAAGGGTGGCATAGTGGCATTCGCCTTGTAAACCACAAGTAAATCACGATATTCTATTCCCTTCTCTCGATCGGTCAATACCGTGCGAAACAGGCGATATGGAAAGAGGTGCAGCAATATCGGCAATAAGCAGTATTGATTCGGTATAGGCGAGGAGGGAAAGAGAGGAGCGAGTGCACCTCAGGCCATTACTTTTTCTCCGTCCTTTTTGTCGTACCACTTCCAGATTTACGTGCGTTCGTAATTGGAAGCTTCCCTAAATCGCCCTATATCACGCCTCTCACATAAGGCTCGACCTGAATCTGTCAGCGAGTCATTTTATGACCCCGGGATCTCGACGATTTCGGACCCTCCTAGGCTCCCCTGGGTCCCTTGTGAATGGAATAGTGCCAGTGACCATTCCCGGTCGAGCTGCAGCGCCTGTAGTTTGCAGCCTGTAAACTTCAAGGTTATGCTTCTACCCTTCAACGTGAACATTTTTTCGAGTTCGGGACCTGTTTCAGACTGTCCTTCCAATGCTCTATACACCTACATCGATTATATATCGATAACTATTGTCTTATCACTGATATGATCATCATGTTGTATCTCAAAAACCGCTTCAAAACCTAGGATTTTTCTTTCGCTGTTGGATAGATCTCATCAAGGGGAATCTAATGGTACCCCTGAAGTCCCAAATCGAGGGGGACTGAGTGGTCTTCCATACCGAAAAACCAAAAATCTATCAAAATTACGAAAAATCTAATCGACGGCGAGTGAAACGCAAATGAAAATGAAGGAGATGAGACCGCGTCGTTGCGCGCGAGTTCGAGGAATGAAGCCGCAAATGATTGCGTTTCACTCGCCGTCGATCAAATTTTTCGTAATTTTGATTTATTTTTGGTTTTTCGGCATGGAGCACCACTCAGTCTCCCTCGATTTGGGACTTCAGGGGTACCATTAGATTCCCCTTGATGAGATCTATCCAACAGTGAACGGAAAATCCTAGGTTTTGAAGCGGTTTTTGAGATACAGCATGATGATCATATCAGTGATAAGACAATAGTTATCGATATATAATCGATGTAGGTGTATAGAGCATTGGAAGGACAGTCTGAAACAGGTCCCGAACTCGATAAAATGTTCACGTTGAAGGGTAGAAGCATAACCTTGAAGTTTACAGGCTGCAAAGGGGGGCCCCCCGGAGGGCTTAGCTTCCGCAGGAAGCTAGTTTGTTTGTGTATGAATACACCTGGGCGATCAGCGTTACGGCTTACGGCGAATTAACCCCCCCCCCCCTCCCGTTTTTCATCGAAAAGCTGATATTTCAGTAAAAATCAAGGGTCACTGCAATTTCTCCTCGATATGGCCTATTGCTTTGTCTTAGTATTATTTCTCAGGGATAAGGCAGTCCTGTGCGGCAATCTCGATACCGATTTTGATCCGTCAACCCTAATATACAAGAACACACAGGCGCCAACATCGATAAGGCTCAGCACAAGAATCAGTTTCATATAGCAACTGAAGAGCTCAATGAATTTGACCACGCTATCGAGCAGGTATGGTAGTCTCATGTTCGAACGTTCGAACTTGTAGATCGAAGCTACCGGTACAGTTGGGTAGAGAAGGTACAATCGGCAGAAGCTATATTCAGTTAATCGTAAATAGGAAAGGAAGGCACAACAGCTTCCTCTGATTTTATTCTCTCTATGATTTATCGTTGGAATTATTTTTCATAGCAGGCATCAGGCTGTACTGTAAGTCTTGCTCGTTTTTTTCTCAAAGTGGCTGCCAAAACGCTCAATGGAAACTGGCCTTCATAAGCATTGGGGTAGTTTGAAGTTCCTTCCTTACACTTCCTACCCACAACCCGGCTCAGTCTTGACAATAATTCCGTGGATACTGGAAGTTGTCAATATAACACGCCTGTCAAGAGAAACTCGAGCTAGATTTCCGAATTATGGGAATGGAGCAAAAATTGTGGAATGAGTTAGGACCGGTTTTGGTCACCTCTAGGCATGTTCTAGCAGCCCCCGAAGTCCCTTGTACTGGGATCGTTCTGCAGCTCCATGCACCGGGTCGTTTCCATGGACCCCCAACTTTGAACGCGTTTTTCTCGCTCCTGGTGCATTTTGAGTGAAAATTGCTCTAAGTATAACGCATGCTCTTTTTTCATGCTCTATCGATCTACGCAAACTAGAAGTCATAAAAGTGCTTCTGAACAGCGCTACACTTCAGGATGAATAACTCAAAAACGTGTTGAAAGGTGCAGCTGCTTTTTCAGTATGTTGTGCGCCTCGTCGAGCTCTTTCGAATGGATTTTTAAAGTCGAAAAACGCATTCTGCGTGTGCGAGTTTTTCCACTTTTAGTTTTCGACTTGATTTGAAGTTATTTTATTCCACCCTGCACCGCTCATTCTGATTGAAACATATGAGAATTGTGTGTCATTTCGTTCGCGCGCTCCAAAATGAGCGGTGCGGTGTGCAATAAAATAACTTCAAATCAAGTCGAAAACTAAAAGTGGCAAAACTCGCACACGCAGAATGCTTTTTTCGACTTTAAAAATCCATTCGAAAGAGCTCGACGAGGCGCACAACATACTGAAAAAGCAGCTGCACCTTTCAACACGTTTTTGAGTTATTCATCCTGAAGTGTAGCGCTGTTCAGAAGCACTTTTATGACTTCTAGTTTTCGTAGATCGATAGAGCATGAAAAAGAGCATGCGTTATACTTAGAGCAATTTTCACTCAAAATGCACCAGGAGCGAGAAAAACGCGTTCAAAGTTGGGGGTCCATGGAAACGACCCGGTGCATGGAGCTGCAGAACGATCCCAGTACAAGGGACTTCGGGGGCTGCTAGGACATGCCTAGAGGTGACCAAAACCGGTTCTACTCTGGTTTATTTTTCCCAGTGGGATCCCAGGGAATTTCCCAGTGGGGAGTGAGGTAGGAAACCAGTGGGAGATCTTCTGGGAAACCAGTGGGGAGGAGAGAGACCCTAGGATCCCACTGGGAAATATGCTGGGAAACTACTGGGAAACCTCATGAAGAAGAGAGCCCTTTACATGATGAAACCTGTACAGTGTGCCGCGTGTAAAAGGTTTTATGAGTTATTATCGGATATGTACAAATGAAACTACAATAAAAATGAGATGAAAACAGCAGGCGATAGTGGCTGGATCTTGTTGCTTATTCGACTTTGATGGATGGTGAATTTGATGAGACAAAACGTTCCCCTTTGGAAGAATAACTTAATCTTTGTCTGGAAAGGTTCAATCGGCATAAAAGAAATGCATGGGCAAACCTGATTACAGCTTTACTTGATTCGATACTGTAGATTTGATGGAAAGAATATAACATCAATCACGACTGCGGGAATCTGAAAGTACACTTTAGCAGCAATGTCGGAGAATACACAAGCGAAACTTGGTGATACGCGAATTTTCACAAACCGTAGGTTCGGTAACGTAAAGTATAAGGCCTGAAAACAGTTTACGACGATAAACAACTGAAAATTACAAAGTGAAGCGATGAAATCAATTGTAAATTAACGGGAGTTTCGGTATTTCGAAACTCCCGTCTGACGCAAGCCGATAGGCGCGCCTTCTCGAATGTTACTGACCCCATCCATTCTCTGGGAAACCATTGGGAAAAGTATTGGGAAACCAGTGGGAAGAAATCGGCCCTCCCAACCCCCTTCGGAACCTGGGATCCCACTGGGAAAGCCTAACCACGCCCACTTTTCCTGGGATCCCACTGGGAAAAATAAACCAGAGTAACTCATTCCACCATTTTCGCTCTATTCCCATGATAAGCTCGATTTTTCGTGATAGGCGTGATAAGACGGTTGAAACTATTTTTTCCGAGAGAAAATCCAAGTTTTGATTTGACTAGGCATCAAGTACAAGAATGTTGTACAGAAATAACATAATTTATAAATTTTATAAAATATTCTACTTTCGCGTAATTTCGTGACATGTTCATGAAGATTTCTAACAATTTTCAAAAAAATGTGTTTTCAAACCGAACGCACTTCTTTTTTCTTTTTAATTCATTCATACAATGTATTGTATTAATATTTTTTTCAAACACTTGTTGAATGTAAATACACAAAATCATTTTATCGAATTTTTACGATAGCAATTTTCTTCTTTGCTTATGTTCTTGTTTCCAATTGATGTCGATCATCTCGGCTTGAACACGAGCCCTGAAGGAAGATTTAGTCGTGATTGGAATGAAGCAGACTCCCTCACTCTCCCCTCACTCGAGTTGCGTTACGCGAAATCGCACTTGGAAAACGCGTAATGGCTCCCTCATTCCTCGCCTCTCCCCTTGCCGTGAGTGGTCTCTCCCTCACTCTCACCTCACTCGAGTTGCGATACGCGAAATCGCACTTGGAAAACGCGTAATGGCTCCCTCATTCCTCGCCTCTCCCCTTGCCGTGAGTGGTCTCTCCCTCACTCTCCCCTCACTCGAGTTGCGTTACGCGAAATCGCACTTGGAAAACGCTTAATGGCTCCCTCATTCCTCGCCTCTCCCCTTGCCGTGAGTAGAGTGTCGAAAGTGATCGACTTGTCACTTGCAAATCCAAACGGCAAGCCGCTTTCGACAAGTCGTTTTGCATTCGACTTGTCACAAACAAGAAATGGCGGCGTGCCGTTTTCGAAATTAAATGGCAAGTCGCCTCATTCTGCGCGGTAGAGGGTTCGTCGAGTGGTTGCTAAAGAAGGAGAAGGGGCAATGATCTCCTATTTATCTCCATTTCTTCGCTTTCAAGAGATGTATATCCGATGAAATTGAGAGTGCGGTTCAGGTTAGGATCTGTTTTCATTGCTACTGTTTCAGTAGTGCTTGGTTTAAATGAAGATTTTATGAAATTAGAATAAAGATCGGCTCAGTGATAAGCAAAACTTAGAGACAGTTGAGGATAGTGGTAATAATACAATTCAAATATGATGCTTTTCCCGTTGATTACATGTGTTTCAACGTCTGAATTCAAATATGTTTCACCGCCGCGACTTGCCGGCTTGCCATTTGGAGGGTAAACGGCCAGTCGTTTGAAAGTGACAAGTCGCAATGAAATCATTCGCGACTTGCCAAATTCGCGCGAACAGTCGTTTTCGACACTCTAGCCGTGAGTGATCTCTCCCTCATTCTTCCTCTTTCACTTCACCCAGGTCGGCTGTACTCTCTCTAAGACACGTCACCAACCATTTCTCCATTTCATCTCTCCGGAACTGTGGAAGTTTCCTCCTTCGAACGATGTGTTTGCTGCATCTTCCCAGTTGCTTCTTACGACAATTGCTCCTTGTAAAACGTGAGTGTTTTTGGAAGTTGAACCATGTTAAAGTATCGGCTGCACAAAAAAAGGAAAAATCGACTCACTTCGTTATCAGTCTTCGAAGCAATTGTCGTAAGGGGCAACTAAGAAGATGCAGCAAACACATCGTTCGAAGGAGGACACTTCCACAGCTCCGGAGAGTGCGGAGAGACTCGAGTGAGGGGAGAGTGAGGGAGAGACCACTCACGACAAGGGGAGAGGCGAGGTATGAGGGAGCCATTACGCGTTTTCCAAGTGCGATTTCGCGTAACGCAGCTCGAGTGAGGGAGTCTGCTACATTCCAATCACGACTAATTCTTCCTTCAGGGCTCGTGTTCAAGTCGAGACGATCAACATCAATTGGAAAGAAGAACATAAGCAAAGAAGAAAATTGCTTCCGTAAAAATCCGATAAAATGATTATGCGTACATTCGAATTTGTTGTGAATGGATTGCTTACGAAAAAATGTCTTGAAGTGTATAATAGATCATGCATGATTGAAACAGTGGAAATATTGGCATGTATTGACGATTTACGCATTTTCTTGAAAATACAGAAAATCGGAAAATTACGAAAACTTGTGCACAGATTGTGCATGGAGGCCAGTCAAATCAAAACTTGGATTTTCTCTCGGAAAAAATAGTTTCAAACGCCTTATATTAATCATGTCGCGACGATCAGAAATGCCATATCATGAAGTGCTATGCTAAAACGACTGATCCGATCGAGTAGCTCATAATCAGGTGCTCATTTCGAAGACCAATCTCAGTGGAATGTGTGCTATGAAAGGTAGAGCACAGCTCGACATAGCGCTCGACATGTGGTTGTTTAGTTAACTATATTTGGAACCTTTTGTTACCTTTTACAGTCATAGCCCCTAAACACAATTCCCATGCGCTTTCCTGTGAGTTGCGAGAGCACTATTTTTGAACTCTTCTTTTTCAACATCTCCAAAGAAATTATACTTAAAAAAACTAGTTGCATTGAAATCGAAGGTCCATGGTTTCAAGTGTACTAATGATACAAGGTATCCTTAGTTATGGTTGTGTATTTCAGGAAAAATACTCTCTCAAGAAAGCTAGGTTTTTGAAATATTGATATTAATTTCCACGTTTTAACTATTTCATTTTTTAAACATATCTCGAGAAGCCATTTGAATAGAAGTGACCAATACACATAATTCTAACTCTGGTGTGCAGCCTCAAGTTGGAATCAAGTCTGGAGACAACTTGGGGAATCTGGTCTCTTCATTCCATATACTATCTCGTATTATCTCGCTCTTTTCCAAGTTGATTCCAAGTTGATTCCAAGTTGAGAAACCGAATTACGGTATTTGATTCCAATTTCACGGCCCTCCACTCCCCCGCCACGAAAACCGGTCTGGCATTGTTCCAAGTTTTGTTACTTTTCCCCGGCTCCGGAATTCCGGGAATTCAAAAATAATTTGTGTCAAAGTTGCTTAACTTATTCGTTTAAAATATTTTGAGCTATACTTAATTAGCGAAATTTATTAATTATTGCTGGAACTGATGCGGTGGGCTTTCGGGGCAATTTGCGCCCCCAGCTACTCCTCGACGTGGTTATTGTTGGCTTTGAAGGTATTGGAACGAGACGAAGATGATTTAGACTAAATGCTATTGTATAAACCGCCGAATGCGTCAATAAGAGGTGCTGAACGCACTCCGGAAGGTAAGTGTAAGCATTGCTGAAATGATAAACTAGAAAATGGCCCGATTGTCACCAGAAGGTTAATCAAAACCTGCCCAGTGGCTTCGTCTAAAGCCTCGTGCAATTACACAAGACATTCTCGTCGTATTATGTTTAGAAAACAATATTTAAATGCTTTTAATAAAACTAGTAATAAATCAAAACATCGAGACACAACCACGCTCCAGCCCTAAAAACCGTAGTTAAGACCCGAAAAGGCTACGGTAGGCTATTGTACGGAAGCGGTAAATCAAACTTGTAACGATTTTGGCACTTTGCCAATGGGCGGAGCCAGCCCGCGCTAACGTGGTGGTGTAAGCGGATAAATTGCGCTGTTTGGAGGGCCGTGCAATTTGGGTAACCTTGCGAGAGAGTTAGAGATAGAGACAACACGAGAGAGTATGGGAAATAGAGAGAGTTGGGTCGTCCCCAAGTTGGAATCAAGCCTGGGCGCAATTAGGGAACCTCCAAAACGAGCTTGATTCCAACTTGAGGCGCCACACCAGAGAATCATAATATTATCTTGTGCTACATGTTTTCGAGGGGCTTGATAGTTTGCAGCATGAAGCGAGAAGCGTCAAAGTTGCTGTTCAAAAACGAGCAAGATTTATGGTACAACCGAATAGGTACCAAATAGGTACCAGTCGCTCGACGAAAAGCAAATAATAGATAGTTGGCTTTTTAAATTGATAAATTACTAATCGAGGGGTTAACCGATAAATAAACGGAAACAACAACAGGACCAAATGCTCAGGATGAGTGTTAGCTTTCAGGTTACAAATATGGTCGATGACGACACTTTGGTAATCGTGACTGCCGACCACGCGCACGCACTCACGATTCCTGGATATCTGAACAAATCGCATTCCATCTTTGGTATTTCTGGCCCTTATCGTATTCACTCTATTTCATTCTTCGCAGAACGCGATGGAAACGTCGCATCCATATTTTTTGCCACTGGACCCGGATATAGAGAAGGCAACCGATCGATGTATACGCCTGCAGAATCGAGTAAGCTTGCCGTCCAGTTGTGCAGAATGGAATACAAAAGGATATAATTTAGTGGATCCGCACTTTGCACAACCAGCATCATTCTTCTTCAAGGATGCTCGCCACGGAGGAGAAGACGTCGGCATCTGGGCCAAGGGTCCTTTCGCGTGGTCAGTATCTAATAATTTAAATGGCCGGATATATGCATAGCTAGATAGAAGTATAGTTCCAAATTGGCCTTTTTTGTTCCGGAGAAAAGTATAAGAGGCTGTTTGCGAGAGAGTCAAGCAAATCAGATCTGGCACAGCTCACAAAAGGTCGATTCTATCAAACCGTGAGATTCGGGGATCTTTAGGGTGTTGATGACGATGGAAACTTCCATTTTTCATTTTGGGTCTTTTCCGGCCCCAAATTACGTCGAGTCAAAACTTGGGTGATACTCGGAACTCGAGGCCGCTGAAATTAAGCTGTTCTGACTCCTGGGGTAGAATTTGATGCTGATTACGCTTGTCGACTTTTCATCAAATTTTTTTAATGAGCTTGAGTAGCGACGAAAGTCCTGACGAAAGTCGAGAGGAATATTTTCTTCTTTTTTTTGTTATTTCAGAGAGTGCTAAATAATTTCTTCGCCTAAAAAGCGGCGCTAATTGGAGAGAATCCTGCCATCTTTATCTTTGCGGATCCATCTCTCACTCCGAAGGGTGCCAGATTGGGGATGTTCCGACTAGATTCAGACCAAAAATAATAGTAATTTTATACTTTTTGAAAAAAAAACCTTATTGAACCAGAAATGGTCAATTTGGAACTTGCCTAGCAACCATGCATGTGATCCGATTGATACTATTGAAAATTCGAGACAATCATGAATGCGAAAATCTTCAAATTTATACATTTATATCTCTTTCCCATTTTGCTAAACCTTCTTCACACGATCATATACATAGATACTTTTGAACGCCCAATTTCAAGGCTTTTTACCGGAACTATGGAAAATACTCAAGTCGCATACAACATCAAGTATTTGATGTGTCTCGATGAAAAGGAAAAGAGCATCTGCGATCTCAAGTAAGCTATGCCAAATCATTCTTGTATTATGGTGAATCGACAGGAAATCGATGACCGCAAATAAACAAAGAACGGAAAACTTCACGATCGCGAATAATGCAGGATCTGACAGTGAGCATGCTACTTTTTTATCAGAAAAAAATCTTCAAATAAATTCTAAATTTAGAAGAGCAATTTTATTACAGACCGATTCTTTCACATGTTCAATGCAAGGCTACCGATACGGGAAACGATTATAGCTTTATTTGTCATTGTATGCATACTTGTTGTTGCTATAGGAACATTGCTCATTGTTCTTATTCGTTTAACGTTCCGAGGAACTGTAAAACCTTCCGATAGCTCGTTATAATTTTTCACTTACATTTAGTTAACTGCTACCTGGTTGCGTACACATCCTCGCTAATGAATTGAATCATTTAAATAAAGACTTCATTTTATAAAGGTAGTACGATTATGAAAGAAAGTTTTTCTTAAACCCTGAGATAACATCTCCTTCGAGGGATTCTCATTAGTTGGTGATTTGTTGGTATCTGGGAATTGCTTCAATCGCATATGAACCTTCAACATCGTCGGTTTGCTGAACTGATATACACTACCGGACAAAAGTATTTGCGATTTTTTCAAACCGTCATAACTTTCCTCACAGGCAACTTAGAGACTTCTGGTTTTCTGCATTTCGTAGGCAATCTATCTCTCCACAAAGCCAGGATGCGGCGAACTTTGGCTGCTCCCAGCACCTAATCATGAACTAATTATGCCCAATTAGTGGTATTTTCGGATTTTCCAGTTTCCTAACGGGAATTTTCCGGGTGTTCCCAATCTTGTCGGTGGAAGTACATCCATGCACGAGTACATTGTGCCATTGATCCGTTTGTTTCGTTTCAGTTTCAAGCAAACAGCTCAATTTTCCGAGACCTCATTTAATTCGTTTTTCCGCTCTAA
The DNA here is from genome assembly GCA_900490845.1 of Pristionchus japonicus. NCBI lineage: Eukaryota > Metazoa > Nematoda > Chromadorea > Rhabditida > Neodiplogasteridae > Pristionchus > Pristionchus japonicus. The sequence goes on along the minus strand of LS495864.1, from coordinate 161,510 downwards.
CTTTTATTCCAGTAGACCAACAATGCCCAAATTCTGCAGGTATGATGCGTGAGTGGTGAAAATTTGAGCGGAATCGTGTTCGAAATCAGAAAAAAATTCGGTTTACAGTTTCACTCATTTTGAATACTCTGGCTCTAGCCGCTCCGTGGAGCCAAAATTCTGACCTAGTGCCATCTGATGCTACTACACCTAGGGAGTGTGCATACGAAGTTTTGAAGTTGGGGACTTAGTTTCAGAGGTTTTCCGGCTCGAAATCCAACGACATTTCTAATGAATAATATTGTCACTCACAAATACCCTTCTCTATAACATTGTGTTTTCGAGGCGCAATGTCTCCACGTTACTGCACGAAACGTCTTACGAACTTTCAAGATGAATAGACTAGGTTAGCAAGCCAAATCTCGCAGTTTGCGAGAGCGTGCTTTCATCCAACTCGTTGTTTTCACTAAAAATGTCGTCGGATTTCGAGCCGCTAAACCTCTGAAACGAAGTCCCCAACTTCAAAACTTCGTACGCACACTCCCTAGGTGTAGTAGCATCAGATGATACTAGGTCTGAATTTCGGCTCAACGGAGCGGCTAGAGCCAGAGTGTTCAAAATGAGTAAAACTATAAACCGAATTTTCCTGATTTCGAACCCAATTCCGCTCAAATTTATGTGGAAGGTGTCTCACCACTCACGTCATACCTGCAGAATTTGGGCATAATTGGTCTACTGGAACAAAAGTTAGAGCGGAAAAAACGAAATAAATGAGGTCTCGGAAAATTGAGCTGGTTGCATTTCTCTCTGATGGAAAGCGGTTCCCCCAAATACCACTCGTATCTGTCAACGACTCATCAAGATCGGAATCCACATCCAAGCCGGAGTGGTCACCGGGTGATGGGCTGTGTTGGTCGCCGTGTGATAAGACCTACTAGGATGTTCGGTCCCTCGAATTTAATGCTCAATGATTCTCACAAAAAATAGATCATTTGACCCAGGAAGACTCAAGCTCAAAGAAGAATCTAGAACACGCCTGGGGTTATTTTCAATCTAGTGAGATCCTTCAACGAGTGATGCCATCAAGTCCTATCGCGGTTCGGATGATCGGAGCCCTTTCTAAAGCCACCTAATCAGTCTGCGATCAGGAAAGAAGGCCGATCCCCCTACTCCGAACTCTGGCCGATTGACCATCAAAAGAGAAGAAACAATCCCTTTCTGATACCCATCTTGATCTGCGCTTCTAAAGTGACACATATAAATTCTGAAATCCTGTTATATGATTAATCAGATCACTGAACCTTGAAATACCTTGTAAAGTCTTGTCAACTTGCCTGAATAATTTTAGAGTGGGGAGAAGGGGGAATCTATTAGTTCTTCGTCATGTGTTTGACAAAAACAAACAAATTTTGTATTGCAGTTAGATTATTTAACGAAAACCGAATAACTGATAACCGACTTGTAGTATTCTTGGAAGCTGGAAGTCGATGGCCGGTAACCGGATTTTAGTCAAGATTGTCGAATATTTTTCTGGGCCCGGGTTGCTCTCGCAAGGTGAAACGCATTAATGTGTTGGCTCATATTGAAGAAGGGGGGAGGGTGAGGGGGCTGGGCGTAAATTGATTAAATTGTTTACATTTTATCATCTGAAATTTGCCTAATTGTTTGTGCTGATTAGCATTCGCGAGATTAATGTTGCGGATGTGTGATAATGAACAATGGAACTACATATTGCTTGATCTTCGCTTAATACTGATATTTATGCCGTTTCATTTGTATTACAACGAAAAGTTGAAATTTCAGCACGGGCAGGGATTTTCACCTCTCTCTCTATGTCTGACATTGACGACGAAGACTGCGATTTTGATGATGGTAGCATTAAATCTTCTTAATAATCTTAATGTTCTCGGGGAATTGATTCGATTAGCGCGGCATTAAAGGGAGAGGGGAGAGTGATCCAATTAGGAGAGGGAGAGGGAGAATGATTTCATTCGTGGCCGTGCGCGGCTAGCGGAGCGGTCGGCGCGCCCCCGAAGGGGGCAAGCAGACCGCGGAGCGAAGGGGGTCGAGCGTAGCGAGGCCCAGCCCGCGGCAGGCGCTTCCGGAGGACTGGCTTCCGCAGGAAGCTAATCTCAATATATCATGGCGATCTAGTAAATTCTCACAGAAATGTATTCGTGGACAGGTTGACTGTCGAGAGACTTTGCAATAGTCTACCGTCACTTCGACCAATTTTTCCCATTTCTACTTTCAGACTACTACAATGATATGGAGGATGACATCGCTGATGAGGAGAATGAGAAGAAAACCGTTGAGGATGCAGAGAGAGCAGAAGCAGAGTGCTTGAATACGTTACAGGTATGATGTGGGATCGGTACCGGGTAGACCAAAAAAGGAGTGTTCTTTTTTCAAATTGTATGCTCTGCAAGGATTCAGCTAACCCATAGGCGAGCATGACGCCCCCTTTCGATAATGTTTCGTAATTGAATAATGATAGGACGTATATTTGAACGAGATGAACCATGAAGATAGCTTAATATTTATCTTTGGGAAGAAAATAAAATTAACAAGACCGACGCAGAGGTGATGCAAATCGTTTGCTCGCTTGATGTCCTATTTGTTAAAACGTTTTACGTAAAAACCGTTTCAATAATATAAAATACGAATATACATTCTTGCGACATAAATGTGTCAACTGGAACCTAAAGGAATTCGGTAATTTCCAGTCTAAGCAAAAAACTTGGAAGAGTTTGAATACAATTTGTATTGCAAATATTACTGCCGCAACTGTAGTTGCTCTGAATATACGAATAATTGCATGTACTTTACACATCGTAACAGGTGGAGCAGATACTGAACGAGGCAGTGGCGTCACTTGTCGATACAATCCACGTTACTCCGACTCTTGCAAGAGCGCTGCTCAATGGCTACTCGTGGAATGTGGAGAAGGTTCTCTCAATTATATATTGTATTGTCACTGTAAGATTTGATACAACGATTTGGTTTTCGCCGGAAGCTTTTCCCGCAATGTGATATGGTTTCACCATTGCCATTCAGGTTCGTCTACTTATGTCTTCTCCGACGACATCAGATGATGCAATGATCACATGCGGAATGCAATTAAGATTGAACGATGGAGCGAAGAAACTAAAATTGTATGTATTTAAATACTTTTTCAACCATGTGACGATTTGCTTGATACTTCCGCCTAAGACCTTTCAAGTTCTAGATCCGAACGATCTATGGAAACAGGATCTGCTATTTCCGATTCTAATGGTATGGTCAATTTTTATACAAATTACGTAACTTTTTTCAACCACTTTAAAAATAGTAATTTTCGTTGCAACGCGTAATGACGATTAATTTAAGTTTTTAAGAATGCGCTGTGTGTATTCGAACTGGCGTAGAAATGAGATGGATGGCATGCGAACATTCATTCTGCCTCACCTGCTGGAGGACTCACATTGAAATGAGGTTTTTTATATGATTTTCCATTTTGGGTGGGTGTCTCGTCTCTCTCGTTTTTCATGAGCAAAAATAATTTAAGCTTGTACAGAGAAAAATTCTTCAGGATTGTAGGATCGGTTGCATCAATCTTGGATTTGTTGGATGTAAGAAATTCTGAAAAGACAATGAAATACTAAAGAATTGGTTGAACTTGAATACTTCATTTCATATCTTATTCTTAATCGCTCTTATTCTGAAATTTTGTCGTTCTAATAGCTGGTTTTTTTTTAAATAAACAAACTTGCAGACTCGCCTCTGGCGTCTCCACTCGAATTGAGTGCATGCATCCAGATTGCACTCTCGTGTGCACATCGGAATTCGCTCTGGGAACATTGAACAAGGCCAGCCTCCGAGCAAAGTGAGCATATTCCATTGCGTTTTCCACTGCTTTTAATGACTCAACTTAGAAAAGTATTCGTATTAAGTTTTAGATTTCCGAAAACGTGGCGATATCGGGGTGTCTTATTGCTTCTTTGTAATCGAATATGTGTGGATTAGTGCTTACAGATGCTTGTTAGTGTTTGATTAGTGTATCTGGATTAGTGCAGAAATGTGAGATATTTTACAAATTTTAATGCACAAAAATAAAATATTGATATCTATATGTACTATAATGCAACAAGCTTTAAATGCAAATTTCAGATACGAGAAATTTGTATTCCGCGACTATGTATCTTCACACCCCGATTTGAGATTCTGCCCTGGTAGAGATTGCACCGTGAGTAAATCGAAACTTTGAATCGTTAGAGATTTGTATGGTGTACATTATGCATGTGAACGTGTTTTTGGCATAAATTTACATGAAACGCCCTTTAGAAATAAGACTAAGAATCGCTGTATACCACTAAAGCTCAGGGAAAAGAGTTTAACTAATTCAGCTAATCATTCGTTCTCGCGAGAAGAAGCCTCGTCGAATCGCTTGCGATAAATGTTCTGCAACATTTTGTGCCCTTTGCTCAGGTGAGGGAATGGCTATATGTATGTGTTACGTTCAATTTTCGCAAGTATCTAGTGTGCATATTGAGCAGCGGTAAGCAGACAATCGCGAGAACATGTTTTCCTGATTTTTATTTATGAATTTGAGCGTTAAAAAAAGAAAAACACGAACACGAAATATTCAACAGTCGAGACATTATTTCCACATATCTTATTCCAAGCATTCTAATTCTACAGGTGTCTATCACGCTCCAACAAGTTGCGAGATGATAAAGAAGTGGCTAGTGAAGTGCGCTGATGACAGCGAGACGGCCAACTATATTAGGTGGGAAGAAGTGGCATGCGTGTGATATACAAATTGAATTACCTGTTTCTTTTTTAATTAAAGTGGTGATTCTTTTTTCTTTTTGGTGAATGAATGAACGAATTACAATATTTATTTCAATTGCAGTGCTCACACGAAGGATTGCCCGCAATGCCACTCCTGCATAGAAAAGAACGGGGGGTGCAATCACATGCAGTGCCTGAAGTGCAAGCATCACTTCTGTTGGATGTGCTTCGGAGGTACAAAAAAATAAAATAAAAATAAAACATTTTTTTGTAATTTTCATAAAGCTCCGTTAATGAATGTGTTGTAGACTGGAAAACGCATGGAAGCGAGTATTACGAGTGTAGTCGATACAGGGAGAACCCTGAAGTGGCCTCGGAGGCAAATCACATGAAGGTAATCACATGAAGTTGTTACTTTGGGTATTGTGGCTTCAATTTAGTGTGAAATATGATTTTTGAATTTTTGCCGGAACATCACTTTTGCATCCCTTATGTGAAATTATGGATATAGTTATGAAAACACTTGATCTGTGCCGTACGTGTTTCTAGGTTTTGTACCTTATAGCTAACGTACAATATAAAATTAAACCCCGAAAATTGCAACTTCGTGAGTATCCGGAATGTTTTTTTGCTGCTTAGAGTTAAAACATCAGTTAAAGATGAGCTTCAACGTACCCGAATTTCTATGTTGATTTTATCCACATATTTGCATCAGGCTCGTCGTGCTTTGGAGAAGTACCTGCACTACTACGAGAGATACGAAAATCATGCGAAATCACTTCGAATGGAGGTGCAAATGAGGGACAAGTTGAAGCAAAAGATCGAAGATAAGGTATTGAATGCCAACGCATCAGGATCATATCTTGTTACCAATAGAGTGTTATTCCGGCGCTCCTGCACTTTCCAGAACAAAAGCAAAAATGAAATGATTTCCTGTGATTCCCGAAATAGAATGTGTTTTCACAGGGGTTGGAGGGTAGGTGGTTATTGCAGTATTAGGCGATGTCCGGGAGAGTGCAGGAATGCATAATCTCCGTATTTCATTTGATATCATTAGAGATAATGCGTTGAACAATGTAGTTTATGGAGCATAGAAAATGAAATGGTTGACCAGTAGGCACGGCCGGTACTGGTACGCTCTGGTGTGCCAACCCTACTTGGAATCAAGCAAAGTGGCGTTTCCAACTTGGAATCAAGTACAGTACCCCCACCTGGATTTCCCACTCTGGTTTCTCGTGACCAGTAGGCAACCAGTAAAAGTGGGCGGAGTTTGAGCTGACCAGTAGGCAACTAGTACCCTGACCAGTAGGTAACCAGTAGAGATCTGACCAGTAGTTGACCAGTACTCTGACCAGTAGGCAACCAGTACCTCAACCACTGGCCGGCGCGGGCGGCACGGGTACTGGTTGCCTACTGGTCAGGAGGGGCGCACAAACCCGGCGTGTCTAGATCGCAGCTTGCCTATGAGGGCCTCTCTCGCAGCCCCAAACCGAGTACCCTCGGGTACCCTCGAGTGCCACTGCGCGCAACTGGTTACGGTCCCAGCAAGGCCGTCTTTTGGATGTGACCGGGCCCGCCCGCGTGTGGCTTGGTTACTGTATGGGAAAACCCATGCTTCTATCAATCAATAACTCCCGCTATTTCGCACTCCTCCAACCACTGGTTGACCAGTACCCTGACCAGTAGGCAACCAGTACCCTGACCAGTAGGCAACCAGTACCCTGACCAGTAGGTGGGCTACTCCCCACCTACTGGTCAGGGTACTGGTTGCCTACTGGTCACGAGAGACCAGAGCAACTTGGAATCAAGTACGAGAGAGTGCCTGGACTGAGAGACACAGAGAAGACAGAGTTGCAAAGAATAAGCCGTCGCGTCTAGAGTGCAGCTTCCCTATAAGGTCCCTTCTCGCACCACCCTCAAACCCGAACTTGGGCGCGACGGCGCCTAACCGACTACGGTCCCGACGAGACCGTCATTTGTATGTGACCGGCCCTACACGGTATTACCGCGTGGGGCTCGGTTACGGTACAAGGCAGCTTCTGCTGTCTTTCAATCAATAGTGATCTTTGGATGGAAGGAACCATGGCAGAGCTACCGTAACCAGGCTCCGCCCCTTGGCCGATCCAACTTGGAATCAACTCTGGTGTGCCAATCCAACTTGGAATCAAGCAAATTCCCAACTTGCCTCCAAGCTTGATGGCAAGTTGGAAAAGTAGATACTTGATTCCAAGTTGGATCGGCCAAGGGGCGGAGCCTGGTTACGGTAGCTCTGCCATGGTTCCTTCCATCCAAAGATCACTATTGATTGAAAGACAGCAGAAGCTGCCTTGTACCGTAACCGAGCCCCACGCGGTAAGACCGTGTAGGGCCGGTCACATCCAAATGACGGTCTCGTCGGGACCGTAGTCGGTTAGGCGCCGTCGCGCCCAAGTTCGGGTTTGAGGGTGGTGCGAGAAGGGACCTTATAGGGAAGCTGCACTCTAGACGCGACGGCTTATTCTTTGCAACTCTGTCTTCTCTGCGTCTCTCAGTCCAGGCACTCTCTCGTACTTGATTCCAAGTTGGGAAATCCAGGTGGGGGTACTGTACTTGATTCCAAGTTGGAAACGCCACTTTGCTTGATTCCAAGTAGGGTTGGCACACCAGAGAAGTATCTACTTTTCCAACTTGCCATCAAGCTTGGAGGCAAGTTGGGAATTTGCTTGATTCCAAGTTGGATTGGCACACCAGAGGGGTCTCAAACCCATCGCGTCTAGAACGCAGCTTCCATATAAGATCCTCCTCGCAACCCTATACCGGGTACCCCCGAGCGCCACTGCGCGCTACTGGTTATGCTCCCAGCAGGACCGTGTTTGGATGTGACCGGGCCCACTCGTTTGTGACTCGGTTACTGTAGGGGGGCAACTCATGCTGGTATCGATAATTGATTTTTCACAATACCATATCCCCCAGCCACCGGTTGACCAGCGGTTGATCAGTGCCCTGACCACTGGTTGACTAGTACCACAACCACTGGATAGGATACCGGCCAACCAGTGGTTGAGGTTCTGGTTAACCAGTGGTTGGGAGAAACCAGAGAAGATTAAGCATTCCGGTGCACGGGCCCATCACTTGAAAATGAAATAAATGTTGTCCGGTTATTTATTGAAATACCCAATAATATTTTTTTCACTCTTTGTTGCGGAAACAATTTGTTTTCAAAAATTGTATGGAAAGAGTAGTAGTTTCTAAACGGTATCACTCCAAGGTGACTTGTCATGACGGAACGTGGATTGACTGGCAACATTTACATGAAGCAGCCACACTTCTTGCAAAATGCAGGTACTATTGAATGAATACAACAATAAATGTAAGCATTTATTTGCTTTGTTCGATAGTCTAGTCTCAGGAAGATCTCACTCTCTGAAAAATAATCTATGTGATTTTGATATTTATCCAGGTACACTCTTCAGTACACCTATCCCTTCGCATATTATCTCGAGAAATGCGCAAGAAAGGAATTAGTAAGTTCGATTCTTGAAACAATCGAGGACCGTTTGGGAATATTATGGTGATCTAATGCATCACATTTGCTACTTTTTAAGACAGTCTTCCGCATCCATAGTTCACATTTTTAAACTTTTCGGAAGATTCAGGAGTTAATTTGACCACAGACAGTACATCGCGCCGGAGAGTCATTGCTCACTTTTTCAATCGTCTGTTACTTTCAAAAAAGTCTAGAGTCCAACTTGGACTCTAGACTTTTTTGAAAGTAACAGACTCAGTCCAAGCTGAAATTAGTGGCATTGCACGAACACGACGTGTGTAGAATGGCTCCGAGGGAAAATTCCGTTATTGCACAGTGATGACGCAACCTTTGTTTGAAAAATTCATTACTTTCTGCTAATTTTTTATCCGACACACCAAATTTTTGTACATGGAAAACAGTTCAAGGGGAAATCTGAATGAAAACAGTTTCAAGTTGCTACGACCACTCCTCGTGGCTATAGAAAATCAGTAAAATTGAACTCGAAAAGTCATAATTCTGCTGTGTGAGGTGCTATAATGTCGTTCTATGGCTCATACGATTCTTGTAATGATTATTGATGCCGTTGATACATACCGTTGAATTGGTATTCACGACCTTACAAATAACTCAATTATGATCATTATCGGAAATTTCGGATTCGGGGTGAAAAACACGAAAAGCTGATTTTTGGCTCATAAAAGCAGGCCTAACTCGAAAAAATGACGTTATGATCACCGATATTATTGTTTTTTTTTCTCCGGACCCGATTACGGATGCCCTTGCGAGCCGTTTTGCGTATTTCTGGTCCTTGAATACCGCTTACTAGACTATTTTCTGGTCGTTTTTTCCTGAAAACTTCAATCTTTCTTAAGTGGCTTCGAAATAGTCCAATTTCAATTTTCTAAAATCTAGAGGGACAAAAAAAAGAAGACGCCTTCAGTTTTTCCAAAAAAAACCCTTTGAACACCTTTTCGAAGGTTTTCTAGATCATATAGGGTTGTTGCATAAGTTCTGTCGTTTTTATTGTGGTTGATGTATTTATATAATTCTCTTGGCCCGAATGTTCATGGGATCCCAACGTAGCAGAGTTTAGAGGGGTGGTTGAACATCCTCACCCTATGTTTAAACTAAGTCACTGTCCAAGAAGAAGTGGGAAATTTAAGCTAAGCGAGTAGTATCCAGAAGCAGAAAAAAATTGACTGCTTTGAGGGTTCACATCAGAAATTCGTAGTTCTATGTAAGACCAGGCGCATTCCAGTTCAGTCCGACAAACCAATAAGGGAGGAAGGGTTGATGGTTCATACTAGCACATAAGAACCAACTTCCAAGCTGTTTGGATAACCCGGGGATTGAAAGTATTCAACTTTCGATTTACGAATTTTCTCATGCAAGTTCGAAAAATGCGCATCTGTATACAGTCGACGTCAAAAGTCACCGTGCACTTTTTCATTCGTCTGTAACTTTCGAACCAGAGCAGATGACCTCCACATGCCTTCGAAGCACGAATAAGTCAGTTTTTCACATGTTTGTTTTCGGCAGCCAATGGACTCTATGGAACGTCCGCCACATTTTGGGTTTTCGCATGGATTCGGTAGATGATCCATGGAAGTAGCGTTTCCCAACTTTTTAGGATGTTTGGATATCTTTCCAGGCGGTGGCGATTTTTTAAAGAAGGCATACTCACACCCAAAATGCTCGCTCCGCCCACCTTCGCTCAGACATCAATATTCTTAATTCTTATTCTTGACGAGCTACAGTTCTGAATCTTCGCGTAGTATGTCAGGGTCATGTGAGTCTGCTGCTGGCGGAGTATGAGCCTGACGCCTTTGTCGCCTTTTGAACGCCTTTGTGGAGAATCGATATAAGAGGGTCGATCATTTTGAGAGTAAGTGTACCTTCTTTTCGCCACAGCCCGGAAAGATATCCAAACATCCTAAAAAGTTGTGAAAAAGTGACTTATTCGTGCTTCGAAGGCATGTGGAGGTCAAATACTATCATACGCTCATGATCAACAACAGTGATAATTAGAAACATTTTGAGCCCTAGAACAAGGTTCTAGCACCGCTAGGAGCAGAGTTAAGAATTTTCGAGGTCATTTTTGCAAAATTTCTGCTGCCACGGAGAGCGGTCGCTACAACTTGAAACTTTTTTTCCGAGTAGCCCTTGGACTGATGTCCATGCACAAAAGGTTTGGTGAGTCGGAAAAAATCCTCCAAAGAATAACGAATTTTCGAAAAAGTATTGCTCGGTTGCGTCATCACTACGCAATTATTGCTTTTTCTATTGATTTCGCAATATGAGCCCGTTCGCGTAAGAATCGGACAAATATTGATGCACCTGGCACAGACCAAAAATGTCAAATTCCTCAAATTGTGTGTTTCGGGGTTCTCGACGGTGCTGAAGACGATGGATTCGTTCGTTTTGCATTTGGGACCACCGTTGGCTCCAGACGACGTCGCGTCGAAACCAGACTTTCGTTTATAGCGCATTCCC
>LS495864.1:131502-142410 GCA_900490845.1 Pristionchus japonicus | reverse complement strand
TGCTGGTACGTAACTATTTGCATATTTCAATAACACGCTTTTCCCTGAGTTGCAAAATAAATTCGAACACCTAACTGCCCTCGCATGCTTCTTTATCCTATTTACATTACTTCGATTACTTTATTGATTGACGGGATTCTGTGAACCGGTCTGGGATGACCAATTCTCCCTCTCCCCACATCAACTCCCCCCCCCCCCCAACCCTTTTGAATTTCCCTACTCTCTCCTTCCATAATCGGCCTTTCCTCTCTCCTCCATCCCATCATCATTCGGCCCTCTCACCTTTCCATCCATCCTCTTCTCACTCAAAAGAGGGGATGGGACAGGCTAAGGAGTGATCTCAAGAGTGGAGTGGCGAGGAGAGGAGGGGAGAGGAGAGAGATGAATGGGAGAGAGGAGGCGACGGTTGAAAAGAATAAGACTGACCGAGGTCAGGCCATAAGAAGTGAAGATGAGAAGGAAATAGGTGTTCTAGAGAATGTGAATGGTAGACAGAAATTTGTAATGAGACATACCGCAGTCTATATGAAGTGCCTTGACTCCCTTGAATGGCGCTCGTGAATTATGCTTTTACGGAATGGAGCACCAACAATATTTAGCGAATACCATCACTTCTCTCTTTCCAAGAGAGCGAGATGGAAAAGCATATTTTGGCCACAAATACGTAAGTTCTCAATCCTTTCTACGGCAAAATACGACAATTAGGTTATGAGATTCTTATTATAAGAAACATTTGACAAGAAGAACGCAAGATATTTTATTTATTCAGAAATTAATTTTGTTGGAAACATAGCGTAATAGATCATTCGAGGGAAATTTACTAGCGCATAACCACACTAGCGCACTTACTAGCGCACTATAATTATTCATAGCGGGGTTGATCCTCGATAGCACAACTGTCGAAATATAATGTTTAGTATCCGAAATACAACATTCTAATCTGCCCTACATCTGAGATCTTATAATTCGACCAAAAACTGGTCAATTGGACTCCGAAATAAAGAATTGAGTGCGATTATCCGCCTCTCCCTCTCCTCCCATATCCTCGATTATCCTCTTTCCTATTGTTGAAAAGAGAATCGAGACTGGGAATTACGAGGGATCATCCCATATCTAGATACTAGAGGAGAGTGCACCGATGTTGAAATAGTGCAGCGAGATCGTAGATTGATCAATCCATATTTTCGGTCTTGAAAACGAGCACGATTTCATGTTTCTTCCTGACTCCTTTTCATGTCTGTTAGTAACGTAAGTTTGAAAACGGTAACAAATCGTAATATTACACTATTGATAGATATTGTGAAATGTTTATTCAATAGACCTAATGCAGTTCGAGTACCAGCAAGCACAACTGGAAAAGGAAGTCGAGGATCTCGCATGGGCAGTTGAGAGGGCCGAGGCGGGGACCAGAGGTGTATTAGAGGTATGGTATCAATCTTCATGCAATATTTAATTGATTTTGTTGCATTGGCAAAATTATTAGTATTTATTACTATTAAGGCTCACATGCATCGAGCAGAGCACAAAAGAGCGACTCTCCTCCATGATTTCTTCCTCGCCGATGATGACGCCAACTCATTCGCCGCTCTCCCTGTCCAGATGCGTCCGGACGAAGATGGTTGGTTCATTGCCCATAATTCTACTGAGATCATCTTCCATTGCTCTAGAGAACAGAGAACATAATTGCAGCACAATCAACCTCTACCACCCCCAAAGATTCGACAGTAAAAGCGACAACCAAGGCGCTAAAAGAGAAGGCAGCTGGCTCCAAAAGCAAAGTCTCTTCATAATTGACATAGTGATCTTTAACTGAATATCCCTCAGAAAAGCACCAAAAGGAACAGTATCATGATTGACCGAGTACAGCTTGACTAAAGTAATTTCTTCGTACTATCATATTTTCGTTTCCTTCTTCACTACATATTCTGTGATTGCAACTTTTTCTGTAAGTAGTCGTTTATAACCCACCCTTGTCTGGTACACACCCTACAAATAATATGGTTATTGTATAAAAATGTATATAGCACGACATAAAATTGTTTGATTGGCAATAGTGTTAATGGAAGTACGATTTTCATCTCGGATTTGAAGCCCCAGATTTGCTTGCGGTCTTCTCATTTAGATGAGATATTCCGCTCACTCTACTCTCCCTGGAATCTCCTCGTTTGCCACAGTCTGTGACATGAGCACTTTGGTCAGATGAATGTATAAGTAGAGATGAGAAGAGGGAGCAGAGAGACTCCATCTAATCCATGAATTAGTGATAGTAGGAAAGGAGGAGAGCTGGGGGCGAGAGATGAAGCCAGTCAATCTCATCCCTTCCACACCTCAGATTCGCACACCCCGCCTCTTTCCTTCTCATTCTCGTATTCACTCGACACAGCGTCTTCTGATATAGGACGCCGTTGATCTATCTCCCCTGTCCGTTTTGGCGCGAACTTTCTTCTTCACTCACCTATGGAAACATGCATGCACAATCCTCTTTACAGGGCCCATCTCTTTCCTCTTTTCACTCCAAACAACCGTCGCTCTCCCTCTCTCTCTCTCTCTGCCCTTTCTCAATAACGATCTTGGGAGTGTGACGATGAGAGAAGGGGAGATCAAAATGATGTTTTACCTGAGGTTTGACAAAATATGTTCATAACCATTCACCAGTGGTGTTCCACATCGCTCCTGAATTCCGAGTTGTATTGATCGATTCGGGTTTGGGCGGGACAGAGCTGCGAATCGGAGGAGAGCGCGCGAGGAAAGTGGGCGGAGCCTCTCTGGGAAAGGAGGGGAGGAGACAGAGAGGGAGAGGGAGAGAACTATCCGATCGGTGGACAGTCTCGTCAGTGTCCTAGTTGCCGATTGGTGGTCGTCTCCCTCTTCCCATCCTGCATATCATCCCTCTCATTCCCAAATTGCCCAATGATTTAAGTCCCTCTTCAAGAAGATCATTAGGCGTTCCCTACACTTGCTCCTCGGCACGGTTTACAACTTATCCTTCCCGATCTCGGTCGATTACCGTTTTACGGAAGCTAGTCCTGGAAATGGCACTGCATGAATTCACGGCGTTCAAACACTTGAGCGTGCCATAGCCGTGCTTTCTCGGTGACATTCCCAGCGGCTTCCTGTAAACGCAGTCTGAAATATCTAAGGTCTCGATTAGAACTACTTTATATTATTCAGAATTGCCGAATGACGCAATAACATACTTTCATCAGGATGAAACCAAACCATCGTCCTGGTGTCCCTTGACCCCTTTTTTATCTTTATGTTCATAATTCATTGTTCCTTCTCAGTCTCTAATTATGAGACTACGTCGTGAATGCATGCTATGAGTCGTGCCGGCCTTGGCTTAAGTGGATGAGACTGGCAATTAGACACTCCCTATGAGTTGACCACCAAACTGACTCGAGCTCTAGGCGCTCGTATTATGCATAGAACAGCTCTATGGCAAGTCGAGAGGCATGAGGTTGGATTGGTGATGAAGGGAGAAGAACTAGTTTTGCGAGCCTCCCTGCCTCTTTACTCTTCCACCATAGGTATTGTTTGACGAGAGGAGTGCCATTGAAATTCGTCCCTGTGTTTGTACTTGTTCGATTCTGAGCGCAAGCACTCGGCTGTTTGACATGATCAGACAATGCCCAGAACGAAAAGTCAATGCGTATCTGATTCGATCATGCAGCCAAAGGGACAACTACACAGTGACAGTCCGGTGCGGAGGCAGAAGAGTGATGGTAGGAGAGAGACAGAGGGTGATTAATTCAGGAGAGTCGCGTTAAATGGAGTGAAAGAGAGTCAGAGGGGGAAGGTGATTCTTTGTGTGTGAGGAGAAAGGAAAGTGAACAAGGATGGAGTAGGAAAGGGAGAGGAAGGGTAGATTGCTATCTGGCCCGTTGACTGCCCTGAGAAAAGGAAAAGAAGGAATAGCAATGCGCGACACTCTATCTAGAAACTAAAACGTGATCGAGAGTGTTCTATAAATTGCATCAAACTTGGACAGACTTTTGAATTACAACTCTAGTAAACCTTGTCTTCAATTCAAAATTATGAACTCTCGTAACTTTGGCATGACAACCCCAAATCAATCTCTTTTTTTGGCATTAATGGTTGACCACAACACTTGCATATGTAAAATGTCATTAGCCGTGTTGTGATTTGGCTCTATAATATGAGCACTATCGGGCCGGTAATCAATCTCTGCATGGAAGCACGATGCCTGACACGGAAAAATAGTATGGGGGAGCGTTAGCTGACGACAGTGAGTAGCTAACGATAAGTTCGTGGGTACAGGTATCGATCCACTCAAGCTGATCAGATCACACGCTATGGTTGTTAAATGGGGTTGAAGTACCGTGATGATGATACAAAACTTATAAAGATTTCCTTGTGAACATATAATAGTAACGGCCTCTGCATACAAGTGCGGCGCTTGGCACTCGAAGAACACGAATGCGATTTAAAGAATGCATTCGTGTATTCTACGTGTCAAACCCCGATGCATGCACGCTGATCTCAGGTTGTTGTGATCATGTGTAATATCTCATCGTGTTGTGTGAATTATGTAGAAATGTGTATTATCTCATAATATTAGCAGAGTCACGAATAAACAATTTTGTGGAGAAAAAGGTTGAGATCTGATTTGTCCAATTGACAAATTAGCCGGAAAAAAATCTATCAGTGTGAACTTGAATAGAGATTAACTAAATGGTTCAATATGACCCGCAGGAAATTGCGATTGAATGGAGAAGGAAGTTCAAAACGGGGACAATAAGAAGCGAACAATGCAATGATGTGGTACACGTTTATTAGAGTGTGTGGGGGAGGATCGTCGTCTATTCGCCCTCTGACGGCACCCAGAAGTTTACATTGGAACATGCCGATGCCAGCACGTAATAACGAGGATTGAAAGCAACCTGCAAAGCAATAAATGCACCAAATAGATTAAACTGGAGAGAAAATAGTCCCGAAAAACCAATCAAGTTGATTCAGATTCCCTTCGCAACCGAAAAGATAAGAATTGTACCTGCTGGAAGCAGCCAAAATTGTGTTTAGTACTCAGTGTGGCAGCAATATTTCCTGTGTCCGTCGACCTGCAAAATCATTTGTAATTGTCGGTACTGTGATTGTGCAACTTGTAATTAGAGTTCTTATCAATGGTGATTTTGGTTGTGCTAGGACAACGGCCACCCGCAAAATTGGTGCCCGCCCATCCGCAAAGCGTAAAAAAGCCCGGGCATCCGCAAAAAAGTCGCCCCGTAAATAGGGACCCCCACGTGATATGCAAATGTACGAGTCATGGCTCAGGAACTATGTTAGTTTGTTCATCTGGTCTATAGAATGATTTTATGTTCGCGGAAGACCAACCGAAACCTGTTGGTTTTCGAGATATGTGCATTTTACTAAAAAATCAGTTGTCGATAACGAGAGACTTCAAACTACAAAAGCCCTATAAAATCTGTTCTAGACGAGGGCCGCGACTTTTGAAAGTTTCCAGTGATAGACTAGGGTAATGCGCATAACATATCTGAAAATCAGCCAAATCAATGGTCTCCCACGAATGCTACATAGACGCAAAGTTTGGCGATCGAAATGATCTTTGATATCATGCAAAAGTCGTGGGAGACCATTGATTCGGCTGATTTTCGGATATGTTATGCCCATTACCATTGTCTATCACTGAGTACTATATCCGAAAATCAGCCAATTTCATAATCGCCCCCGGTTTTTATAGGAGATCAAAGATCATTTTCAACCTAATATTTTGACCTGTCGTAAAAACCGGGGGCGATTATGAAATTGGCTGATTTTCGGATATGCTATGCACAATACTAGGGTTGGCAATACGAGCATTGCGGGCCCGCAATAGAGAGAGGTCACAATGCGGGCCCGCAATGAATGAGAGAGAGGAGGGGAAGGGATTGCGGGCCCGCAATTCTCGCATCAGCCCGCATGCAAATAGGGAGTGACCCTCTCAATTTCACACACTCTCTCACCGTGCTCTGCCATCCCTTCTCTCATTGCGGGTCGATGCGAGAATTGCGGACCCGCAATTCCTCCCTTCCTCCTTCTCATTCAATGCGGGCCCGCAATCCCGCAATCGTATTGCCAACCCTACACAATACCCTAGTCTAACAATAGAAACCTTCAAAAGTCGCGGCCCTCGTTTTAATCGGAAGATATAGCACTGTATTCACTGATCTCCGGCTAGAATAACGGTTTTATCAAGCTTATTGGCACTAAAAAGGTATCGGGCGATTATGAATTTGTCTGATTTTCTCAGTATAGTTAGCTCACATAGTGTCCTAAACATCTGTGAAAACAGAACCCGCGGCCTATTAACTCCTTTTGAGCTATTTGACAACGCGCACGCCCATACGTGGTGGGGAGAGATGGTGGTCCCTACCCCGTAAAGCCATTTTTTGGGAATTTCGTGCCTCTTTTTTCAGGTTTTTTAGGCATTTTAGGGTTTTTTTTGGCCTCCGGGCAGCCGTTTTCGGGGTAAATCCCCACCAGGAGGGGCCTTCCGACAGCAGACGGCCCGGCCGGCCATCCGCAAACCGGTAGGGGTATTGCGGCCCCCGAAAACCTAGCACATCCCAAGCTCACCAGTGGTTCTTATGCCCGAGTATTAAACGTTGAGTCATTTTACTCGTCATTTCCCCGACTCGGTCGGCACGCTTAGAGAGAGAGAGAGAGACATACCACGAGTAAATCTTGAGGTCGGAACTAGGACAGAATACGAAGTTTGAGTCGGGCGAGAATGTGGCCTCGTATGCTTGACGCTGAAATATATCAAGATGGAATTAATCGATCGACATATCTCAATCGAAAGATACCTTAAGATTCTTATGTCCTTTGAGTTCGTAGGTAATGTTACCAGTGAATGAATCTATGAGCTTCATGTGCTCTCCGTTGGTACACATCAGAATCTGTTTCCCGTTCGGAGAAAACTTCATGCCTGGTGAGCATACAATACATTAACGCCCCATTTGTGCATATATGTCTGAGTGAGTATATTTCCTCTAAAACAATCCCCCTCGTCCTCTATAACGTGAACTTCAAATTTTCGAGAATAAGCAATTAATCGTATTTCTAGTAGACAGTAGATCAACAGAGGAGACTTACTTGTCCACTCACAGTGGGCCTCTTGTTCGAGTTGAAAAGTTGCGAAAGGACCCTGAATTTTATGTCGTTATGACATGAGCTTGAATGACATAACAAATAGTTACTTTGTCGTAGCTCCTTAAATCATAGAGCTTTATGTGCTCAGAGTTGACTCCGGCTGCAAAGATGAGACCCTCGGGGTCAAATGCTGCGATTGCTTTGTGCTGCAGCTGCATCAGGCCCTGTAGCAGAATATCTATAGACACACAATAGATTTACGTCATCGTTTTTACATAATTATTTAAGCGACATGAACTGAATAATGAAACATAATGTGCATATTATGATACCCAGTGCACATTAATGAAATACCTGGCAATTGGGAGAACGCAGATCCCAAAGACGAATACTTTTGTCAAGTGACGAGGAAATAAAAGTGTCATCGATTGGAGACATTGCGAGTGTGATGACCCTAACATGAATGTCATTTACAATAATTTAACATTGCTCGATCTAGACGGGTGCATCCATTGACCAACCTTCATCTCTGCCATTACCGAAACAACTTAAAATTCTCATGCCGGTCTATTCCCTGGTTCCAATTTGAACGTACCAAGGAAACGATCTCAACTTGTGAAGGGGAGGAATATAAAATCGTTTTTCCTATTCGAAAAATCGTACACATGCACCAACTACTTTATGATTGAGACCATGCAGAACATTTGTGAAGCGCTCACTTCTTTTGATGTCCGTTGAAGTAGCGAATGTATTTGTTGTCGTGCAATGATAAGTAGCGGATAGTATCTAGAAATATTAATATTTCAGAAAGTTAAAATACCACTCCGAAAAAGAACAACTGAGAAAATAGCCTTACCATCGACCTTTGTGGAGCAGTGAATGGCATCAGTAACATTGTGAGAGAAGTGAATAAGATCGACACCGTATTTCTTCGAGTTTAACTGAAAGAAGTAGTACGTACCAGGAACTTTGGCGCATCGCTACTAAAAGTGTTGGGCACTCCTGCACTTTCCCGGACAAAAACTCGAAAAATCCCCATAACCTACCACCAACCCTGCGAGAAACCATTTTATATAGGGAATCATTGAAACTCATTTAGTTGTCACCCTATTGTCCGGCGCCAAGTGTAGAAATGAACGCTCAAACATGGCTCACTACGACTTTTCCTAGGCTAATTTTTACCCATATAAGCCAACTTTCGCACTTTAGCTACTTACTGAGAGTAATAGCCAATAACATTTGGTGAAATGTTACTAATTTAACAACAAAAAGAGTACACAAACCGTTCTTGTTTTAGTGCCGTTCTCACAGTTGTACAAAACAATAGACTCATCATCAGATGACGAGATCATGTGCATGCCATCGGTACCTCAACAACGAATGATTAAAAAAACAGATAACCCTATGAGAGTTACAAGCAAAAAACTGACTGTAGTTGAGAGAGTTCACTTTCGATTTATGCTCGTTGAACTCCTTGGCGCATTGCATTCGACCGATATTACCGATGTCAATCTTCATTGTCGCCTATGAAACAACAAAAATTAGATAATGAACACCCGAGCGTATAGTGACTGCGACTACTACGCGTCGCTTTTCCCCCTTAAATAAAAAATCATTTATCTGACACAATGAACGAAGCCATTCGGTTACTGTTTAACTCCATTTTCCGGTTCCCGGTTATCAAACACTGTATAATTTAAATATACATAAATGTTGTTCTGAAACTCATTATCCAAGGAATAATCAACGGTGGCCTAGTACGGATCTAGAAAAGTCCCGATATCTAGTCAATTTTTCATGTTCTCTGTGTTCCATCAGTATGCATTCAGGACATAGTAGTACACATCTTCAGATTGATCATAAAAAAGATTTATCTAGATCAATTTTGGACCATGGTATATATGATGTGTTTACCATACTGGAAAGATCCAAAAAAATAGCAAAGTGAATACAATGGCTGTTTAAATACAAACAATATAGAATACAATGGCAGTGGTTGTTATTTTTTAAATACGAATTTTAAGAAAATCTCAACATCTCTTGAACTTTTATTTCCCAAACTCTCTTCATGTGATCTCCAACTAAACATCAACCTCTAAACTGTTCATTAAAGATCTCTTCGGCGAGGGCTCGCTAAATTCGGTGAATATAGATACCTAGGTTCCAGTGATCCAAAATCTTTTAAACTCTTGATTTCGGCGAGTGCTAATCAGTTTGCATCATGCGAGTGACTTCAATTTGTTTAGTCGTCTTTCTTCTCTGCGTTCTTGTCATCGACTCGCGTGAGGATACTCTATTTAAATTATCCGAACACATTCATTATTTTAGGGGGAGGAGGTGGAGGAAGAGGAGGCGGAGGAGGCGGCAAGGGAGGTGGAGGACGAGGAGGAGGTGGAAGAGGTGGTGGACGCGGCAGAGGAGGTTGGGGAGGCCGTGGATGGTCAGGAGGTCGAGGAGGAGGTTTTTACTACTGTTCCAGAGCATACACCTAATTATATTCGCTTGAGGTGGTAGTTCGTGGCATCCTTCCCACTTTTCGCATTCGCATGGTGGAGGAGGGTGGGGAGGAGGGGGTGGTTGGGGCGTAAATCGATGGGGTAAGTACATCTGTGGAAAACTTAAGGAGCACTTTCATGGCACCATTATAGGGAATCAGAGATACCAATGCACGCCTTATTACGACTGGACCTGGCGAGTATGGAGACAAAATTGCTTCTGGGGAAGAAGACCTTCGCTACTTCAGAGATTATGTGAATATCTTCAGCATATATGCAGGACTGGAAGCTTAGTTCCAAATTGTCCATTTTTTCAGCGAAAAGAGAACAAAAATGCCTCTTTTTGGGTTTGAATCTCGTCGGACTCCCCCAATCTGGCGGCCTTCGGAGTGAGCGGCGGGATATTTTTGAGTGTATATTGATGCTTTCCCCAAAAAGCCTGGCCACTTTTGCCAAATCAATTTGTGCTTTTTTCCGAGGCAAATATGGCCGATTTGGAATTAGGCTTCCAGCCCTGCATATATAGATATTTGACTTGAGTTCTAATATCATTTTCAGTCGGCGGAGGCATGTTCGGATGAGAAAGAAATTGCGGACAATGTTCATTTTTTGTGAATTTTTCTATCAACGATAAATAATTTCAATATCAAGACGTTATTATCTATCTACTTTCTAACGTTTAATTAGTTGAATTGATTAACGTGCTCTTCAAATTAGTTAGATTAGATTGATTTGTGTTTCTGTAGGTAGGGGCACTAGTACTTACAGATACACTAAACTGTCGAACTGTATTTTTTGTTCGCGAATCTGCTAACTAAAATTATTGCTTTTGTAAATGGGCCTGGCGCGATGGAGTGAAATACTTTCGATGATACCATGTGATCATCGTCTTTTCGTACCTACATTTGTCGATTTTACTTTCTCTCAGAAAATTTGAGAACGTTCATGGGGAAGTTTTAGAGGGGAAGCGAATGACGTTAGAGGTAGAGAGAAGAAAAGAGAAGAGAAATTGAATCACAAAGAGAAGAGCAGAAGTTTGAGGACGAAAAATGGCGATTCCACGAGGGCTCATGCGCGCCGCCGCCATACAATGCAAATGGGCAGAGAGCGGCCGGAAAGAGAGTGCGAGAGGCAGCTCCCCCCCCCCCTCCCCCTCTCTCGCCTGTCTATCACCCGGCGCGTCTAGAACGCACCCTCTTGCTTACCCTCCAACTTATGATGAGCAGGGTGGAGCGAGCTCCCCTCGCTGATTTCCCAAACGGACTGGAAACTACGGTATGGGTGATGCCCGCGAAGGGACGTT
>LS495864.1:105084-131402 GCA_900490845.1 Pristionchus japonicus | reverse complement strand
TTAGAAGCCCACTCCAACTTTTAGTGATACTGATATACCACTGGAAACATCTAGATAGGATTCCACCGGTTCACACCTAGCAGCAAACTGC
Organism: Pristionchus japonicus; assembly: GCA_900490845.1. NCBI lineage: Eukaryota > Metazoa > Nematoda > Chromadorea > Rhabditida > Neodiplogasteridae > Pristionchus > Pristionchus japonicus. The sequence goes on along the minus strand of LS495864.1, from coordinate 131,311 downwards.
AAGCAGCATATTCGCTTATTTCTTTCCTAATTGCGCTTAGAATACAGTCGATGAATTCGGAACGGATTGCACTGGTGCTAACTCAATTTGTTCCTCTTACTGATCTACTACTCTGATTGGGATGTGTGTGTTGAGAGAAACTTTTAGTTGTTTGATCTCAGAACCCCCTCTCCCTTCTCCCCTCGTCTCACGTTGCACCTATCTTTCTCCTCCTCCGTCTCTCAGTCAGCCACACTTTCACCCCTCCACACTCTACCTGTCTTCCCTTACTCTCATAGTATGCACTGACTCTACCCAATGTGAATAGAGCTATAGAGAAGGGGGAGGAGGAAGGGGGGAGAGATACCTCTCTATCTCGTCACACGCGCTACGATCACCCCACGTGGAGAGGTAGTGTCTACTCTCGGTTGATGGATTTCAAAGTCATATGAAAAATTAATTAATCAAAACCAACGTCAAATCTAAATAGTTCCTTCCTCCGGTTTGATCAAAAAGATTTAAAAGGGCCGATAGTTTCACGAAGTCCGCCTACCGTAAGTGGTTTACTGTGTTTAGAGACAGTACTTCATTTCCCCGGATTTGGCCTATTTTCTCTTTTTCATTTTCTTTTTTACCTAATTTGAACGAAGATTTCATAGTTGGGACCATTCGATTCACATTGGCCAAATCACCCCACTGAATGTGGCGATTGCTTGAATCATCGTAAACTGCTATTTACGTGCCTTTTCGTTGCCTCCGCCTATCCTGGTCTTTTGATTGCCTCACGTCGCTCTACCGATCACTCCATTTTCATTGGAAATATATAGTGGAGACAATAGACCTATGGATACTCATGCGTACTCGCTCTCACTACCATAGCTTCGTTGATAGTCATCAGGAATAGGGAAATATTCTGCTCGTATATCATTTGCATTTTATGTACGTGTTTCCCGTTATATGCTTCCACTAATTTCCCATTTTCGTGTACATTGTTCGCATCGCTCGGTCACTTCGTTGATTCTCTCTTCAAATCATCATTACCTGGTTTTCCTTAGGGGTTAACCATGCTGTCGAGACTCTCTCGCTCCGGAGTGTCCCATCTCTCCACCAGCTCCCGCGCCTTCTCCGCGGCTACTCTCGATGCTCACTCCCAGGTATTATTGTTCCCTGGTTTATACTTATTAATATCTCCATCTAGGTCGTCGACTCTGAGAAGCCCATGGAGGAGCAGCTCAACCCTTCTTTCTTCAAGGTAATGCGTCGCAATCATGTCCGGAGGAGTTATCTAGTAATTTAAAGATGGTTGACTACTTCTTCGACAAGGGAAGCAAGGTTCTTGCTCCCAAACTCGTCGAGGAGCTCAAGTCCAACACGATGTCGGCGGCGGAGAAGAAAAACCTTGTCCACGGTATTCTGGCCTCCATCAAGCCTGTGAACAAGGTGTGGTTGGCTAGTCGATTTATTCTATTTTTTTGTTTAATTGGAAAGTTTTTTCTGGCCGTCGATCAAAAAATCATTTCCTCACTTTCCGTACGTTAGGGGGTTAAGATTAGCTGACGGTCGAGGTTTCACTATGCTTGCATCAGCAAGTGACCTCGAACAATTTTGGCGAGTAAGAGAAAGAAGGGCTCGAGTGGAATGGGCATTTTGGAAGTAAACAACGCAGTTTATGCGATCCAGTTTTCTTGACTGATCTCACTGTTTGGGATTGTTAATTTGAACTTTGAAAAATGAGTACTAATATTATCAAAGGTAATCGCTGAGAGACCCCATTGAAACCTTGTTATCATTTCAGGTCCTTTACGTCACCTTCCCCATCCGTCGTGACAATGGCGAGTTCGAGATCATTGAGGCTTGGAGATCGCAGCATTCGGAGCACCGTACTCCCACAAAGGGTGGTATTCGTTACTCGATGGACGTCTGCGAAGACGAGGTGCATTAATAATTCTATTATGGTGAATATTATGCGCCTATGCGTGCATATTTTCGATCAATTTTCTCGTACAGGTCAAGGCTCTGTCCGCGCTGATGACGTACAAGTGCGCTGTCGTCGACGTTCCCTTCGGCGGAGCTAAGGGAGGAGTAAAGATTGACCCCAAGAAGTACTCGGAATACGAAATTGAGAAGATCACCCGTCGTATCGCTATCGAGTTCGCCAAGAAGGGATTCCTTGGCCCCGGAATTGACGTCCCTGCTCCTGACATGGGAACTGGAGAGCGCGAGATGGCCTGGATCGCTGACACGTACGCACAGACGATCGGTCATCAGGAGAAGGATGCCTCTGCTTGCATCACTGGCAAACCCATAGTGGCTGGAGGAATCCACGGAAGAACCTCTGCCACCGGAAGAGGAGTGTGGAAGGGACTCGAGGTGTTCGTGAACGACGCTGAGTACATGAAGTCTGTTGGACTCACTCCTGGCCTCGCTGGAAAGACCTTCATCGTCCAGGGATTCGGAAACGTTGGGCTTCATACCATGAGATACCTCCATAGGTTAGTCTATTGTGACTGCTGCATTTTCGGGCAGTATGATTCACGTCATTCATTCATTATTTCTTCAGAGCCGGAGCTAAGTGTGTCGGAGTTCAGGAGTGGGACTGTGGAATCCACAACCCCGATGGCATCCACCCCAAGGAACTCGAGAACTGGAAGGACGAGAAGGGAACAATCAAGGTCGTGTAATTTCATACATAGGCAGACGTGCTTAATATTTTTCTAGCACGTCTGCCTAGGTGCTTTGATCTCATATTCTCACAGTGTATGGGATTATTACATCAACGGATGCTCGAGAAAGAATGAGAGAAACTGAGGAGAGTGTACTACTCCATCACTGCAAGAGAGAATTTAGTCGATTGCCTAACACCATAATGAGTCCGTTGTTGTAGTTATTGTTACTCGTCAACTTTCCGGCAGGGTCTTTATCGTGAATAAGATGATATGAGACAGAGGGGGAGTGGAGTGAGTTAAAAGGCGATAGCGATAATGTCACCGTGACAAGAAAAAGAATAATCTCTATTTGCGCTCTCTTGCGAGCATAAAAGCTTCAGAGTGTTGCATTTCTCGGAGAAGATAAATTGATAGTGGATGACGTAAATGTGATAGGAGTGAAGTGATTCCCACTGATATGATATGATAAGATGCCAAGAATAATGATTTACATGAATTATGTATGAAATATGAAGCTGTATTCAGTTTACCTACTAAATATACAGGGATTCCCCGGAGCCAAGAACTTCGAGCCTTTCACCGAGCTCATGTTCGAGAAGTGCGACATTCTCATCCCCGCAGCTTGCGAGAAGTCTATCCACAAAGGAAATGCAGCCCGCGTCCAGGCTAAGGTAGTCTGCTCTCACAGATCGAATCCATTTTTGTAGTAGCTACACAATTACTAGCGACTTGATCACAGGTTGTCGCCGAGGCAGCTAACGGCCCCATCACTCCTGCTGCCGACAAGATTCTTCTCTCTCGTGGAAACTGCCTCATCATCCCTGACATGTGAGCTTGTAGCTTGTAATCTGTACTAATCTATGTATTTATTTTCACTGATATTCAGGATGACATATTTCAATTCTTCTCAGGTATGTGAACTCTGGTGGTGTGACTGTTTCCTTCTTCGAGTGGCTCAAGAACCTAAACCACGTTTCGTACGGTCGCCTCACCTTCAAGTATGAGCGTGATACGAACGAGCACCTCCTCAAATCGGTCGAGGATTCAATCTCCAAATCTCTTAACCAGAAGGTAGTGTTTATACTTGTTTGATTTTGCATTATCTTATTTATCGGAATTGTATTATCTAATTGAGAATTGTTTGTTACAAGTGCATTCCTAATCTCACGTTCGTACAGGTCAACATCACCCCCAACGAGGCTTTCGCCAACCGCATTCACGGTGCATCGGAGAAGGATATCGTTCACTCTGGACTGGAGTACACGATGACTCGCTCGGGAGAGGCCATCATTCGCACCGCCAGAAAGTACAATCTCGGACTGGACATTCGTACGGCCGCCTACGTGAACTCTATCGAGAAGGTCTACCACACCTACAGAACTGCCGGATTCACATTCACGTAATACCACTCCCCCTTTTTCTTTGAGATTTCTTGAGAAATTTCCTCATAATAAATCCCCTCTACATCTTCCATCCCTTCTCTTTTTATCCCGCAAGATTGTACCCGCTAGTGTCTGTCGCTGATTTTGGCTCTGAGTGTTAGACGACTCAATGTGTTTTTCATGTTTTGTTTTGAACAGAGTTAAATATAGTTTCCCGTTGAATATTACTTTCTTGTAAGATTGTAAGATGTGGTTAAGAGATAAATGGTGGGGTTAAAATGCACGAGTGTTGACAATACAAAGCCCTGAGAGCACTTCCGGTAGTGCAATTGGGCGTGAACAATTCAATGGAAAGATGTAGGGTGGAGTGAAATAATCGTAAGAAGCGGAACACATGGAACTGCTAGTTGCTTTCTCTATTGTTCTACAGTTAGCAGTTGCGGATGAATTGATATGCCACTATTGCACACACAGCAGGAAAAGTAAGGTTGGTTTAAAAAAATTTAGCAATTACTGGTGAGAATTGATTTTTGCTCGCTACAGGACGTCCATGACGGGGAGAACCAAAATCCAGGTAAGCATAATACATATGCGAAGTAGATAACAATTCTCCGAGATTGCATGAACAAATTGAAATTCGGGTCGAGAGAGGAGATGAGGAGACTTTGTACTCCGCTTGAAGAGTATTGTGCGGTGAGTCAAATAGATCTTAAAAAGGTGAAGGGGCGATTCATCTCTTCCATCACCTATCGTATGTGCTTCAATTAACATGACGGCATGTAGATAGTATTTGTATATGTCTTTGTTAATGGGGGCACAGGGTCGGTTGAGAACTAATTTTTTGCAATACCGAATCTGACATAACCTCTCGCCTGTCAAAGTTCCGGCGTATTGTTCTGATGGAATAACAACAACATTTGATTTCAGTCTACAGTAACGAATCTCAATGGGTTTCTTGTCCTAGTGGAAAGAGGATGTGCCGAAGAGTGCATTCCTGGTAAGGCATTGCCACGAATGTTATCTACAGGTTTGGATAAAATCAGGTAATTATTGGCTCCTTTCTGGGCCCATGTCTTTCCAATTGAATTTGAACCTATCAGGTTGCTTCAAGCTGCAAAGAACTTTCGGTGTATGTTGTACATGATGCTTTAGAATATTTCGATTTCTGAAGAGAAAATCCGATTTCTGAATTTTATTAAATTCTAAATGTTTTGTGAAGATTTAACGGAGTCCGTGCGTCTGTACGTGTGTCCGCCATTGCAAAATCGCAAACATGATTCTTCACCAACGTGGGTCTCACTCAGGGTTGCGAAATATTGCGAATTTGGTATCAATCTCGCGCAGGAGGCCCGTTAGGTTACTAATAAAAATCATCAGAAATTATAAGATCGTTTTGAAGACTTTTCTGATTTGGACCTGACAGGTCTCCATAAACGAGGTAAAATAAAATACATGAAATTCACTGTATTGCATGTTGTTTTGGAACTTCTTCTAGATAAGATAGAAGCTTCTCTTCGGTTTCTGGCTGACTTTCATTCCCAGACTATTTTTTCTCATCTATCACTTGGCTTTTTATTCAGAGCTGAGCGGGCCAGACACTGAAGAAGTTTGGTATTTGTTCATTCTACATTTCCCCCATCCACCTTTGAAAATATCCATAATTAAGAAAAGTGGGATCCATTCACTTCACTTCTCGAGAATAATACCAGTTTTTTTAACTGTTGTTAGTCACATAGTAATGAAATGTTTCTTTCTCAGGATGCGAGGCCCATGGCTTCGGACTCTTTTGGCAGGAGTGCACTCGTTGTTGCAACTCCTCTCTCTGCAATGAGTGGGACGGACGCGAATATTACAAACCTAATGAAGCCTCTCTAATTACTCATTCGATATATTCACTCATTGGTTATATTCTCTACAGATACGTGTAAAATAAATACGTGTAAAACTCTGATTATGCATCCTGAAAATTGAACACATTTATTTATCAGTGTACAACAACAAAACATGATCCAATTTTTCCTCATACTGATTGAAATTTTCGAAACCGTAGTGAAAGGAATATGTATGTGTAATTTGTAAAACTGACAAAGAGGCGCTGACAACTGGAGAGATGAGAGAAAGAGAGTAACTGGCATGGTAAAGCAATTTTGAGAATTCAACAATGTCTACACCCGTGAGAAAAATATTCGCCGATGACCATTACACGTCTGTTTCGCCCACTTTTTCCTTTAGTAATTCGAGCTCGACCTGAAAATATTATACTCAGAGATGTCCGTCCGTGCTTCCGTGCGTGCATGAACCCAAACAAGTTCCACTCCTTAAACGTGACAATGCCGGCTGGTATTTAATAATTTCTAGAGTGCTTAAATCAAGCGTAAGTAAAATGATATGTTTAGTTAAAGAAAGTACGGAAACCAGTGTTATTTTGAAATAAATTCAAAGATGAATGAAGAACGTTAGCGCTACTTCTGAACACTCCTCTTATGAAAACTCTTTCTCGTACAAAATTTGTACAAACCTCGTCGACAGGTGTTCGATTCTTATGGCGCTGCTCTCGCGCATTCAACGCTTCCACAGCTTCTCGAGCCTCAACGATCGACTGACGGCGTTTGTTGTTCTAGAACCAGTTTAAAAAATAATGACCTCTCTTATCATCGATCTCACAGGTGTACTTCCAACAGAAGGAACAGACGAGAGAGGTGCGATATCATCTATGAGTGATTGCTCCGAAGACGAACGGGAGACAGGCAAAGAAGAGGCGCCACCAACTTGACCCATCCTACAATTTAATATTTTATTTCTGCCTTCATAACATTTGATTTGCATTGTTAAAAATTCGAACGTACGCCTCCTTGTCACGAAGCATAAGTGTTGAACGGTAGGCGTTGATGAATGAAGAAATGGTGACCTGCATACGTAATGGTTCACGTAAATATATTTCTTGCTCTAATCTCACTTCAAGATATGTGCAATCATCAGTGATAGTGACACTGTAGTCTGGTTTGAACATGAGATCCGGACGACGGCAGCCAACTTCAGTCGGGTCTGAACTATTCAATCCCCATCTTCGAAAGCACAATAATTGAGAAAAAACTAGAAAATATTTCGCATTCTCGAGAAAGAATGATAGTCTGACCAATAACTGAGGTGCTCCTGTTAAGAGTGTTTGCTGCAGCGAGTAGTTTGACAAGAAGTTCCTGACCAAAGGCGTGAAATGGACCAGCTTCAAACATCATTCCCGACTGAAATCTCCAAATGAACAATCGAGAATGAAATATTGATTGAATTCAATATTATTTACCTGTCCGATATTAACCTTCGCGCGACCTTCTAAAATGAGAATATATCGATCTGACAACTCATCCTGAAAATGATAGATCGCATTTTGTTGCTGTCGCTCGTATAATATTACCTTTGTGTACAACTTCGCAAGTTTAGGCACTCCACTTTCAGTACCACCAGCAGATTTGATATACGACATGTCTACCTGATATATCAAAAATGTTAATTCTAAGTAATTCTCTAACAGTCAAATATTATGTTTCCTACGTGTAATGATCGGTATTTATAGAAAGATCTGATACCATGGTCGGATGCTGGTAGAAATTAATTTCCATTACACTATTCGATTATGCACCATTTCGCGTTTTAATATAAGACCGCGGTACTCGGTACCGATCGCTCCGATGAACAGGGGGTGCAAATGACAAACAGAATGGAAATTTTCTGCGTGATTATGAGAAAACACGAGATATGAAAAGCTGCCGCATAGATGCAGGTCTTCAGCACCCGTGTGATTTGGGTTTCGAAATCTGTCTAAATACCCGATTACATTAGATAATCTTACCCGTCTCGTGCTTGTCGAAATCAAGCGTTCCAGAATGCCCTTGTGCACGTACTTGTCCGAAAATGCAACCTGCATAATTGCCCGTAATTAGAGAACTCCAGGGAATGTTTAACATTGTATTAAATTGCGGAAATTACTTCATTCGATACGAGAAACTGCAAGGTGACCATCTGTATGTGAGACGAAACCTTAAAATAATGGTATACAAAAATGACAGAGTCGTCGAAGTAGGTTTCAAATACTTCATTGTAATATTTAAGAAAATTGAAATTTCCAAATTGAACTCACGTAGAAATTTAACTATAATGTTACATGTGTAGGGGTGGGAAATGAAGTTTTAATTAAAAACGCACGCATTTATAAACAACAATGTAATAAATATTTTTTTTAAAGTTGAGGAAGGCGTTATGGTTTATGAAAGGTTGTGAAAAGTATGATCTTATTCAACCGCTCAGACCTGCGTGTGTGGTGCTTCCTTTTCGAAGTAGCGCGTCAAATCATTCTTCTTCCCTCGGGCAGTCTTTGCACGGCCCTGATATGTCTGACATTTACCTCTGCTTCAGTTTTCTGAATTCCCAAATCTGAATGATTTTTTATTAGCATTTATGTTCAATTATTTCTATTAAATCTGTAACGCATAACGTTTATAGTGCAGACATCTGTACATGATCAACTAATTAATAATTTATGGATGGAAACCTTATTGTCCGTGACAACATCGAACTCGTCCACAATCTCTGCCTGAATACTTTTCTTTGATTTTTGAGAATTTTGAGTATTATCTCCCGAACCTGCAGAATTTCTTCAACAATGTCTTCCAAAGTGACGAGGCCAACCAAATCGTAAGATGGATCCTGTGTATGGTGAAATACTGCCTTTTAATGTTATCTAATCAGGTGGAATATGAAATAGAGAATTATAGTTAGAATCACAGTGAAAATGAGAATGACTGAAAACGATCACAATGTTCACCTCTGTCGATTCTTCACTAATATGAACTCTTTTAACCATCGCGAGATGTCCGTCACCCTGAATTCGATTATAAACTATCGTTGTACGATGTAGAGACCCAGGAGAAAGAAATGGGTATAAATAGTACCAACCTTCTTGAAGCTTTCTAGTACAACAGCAAGCGGAGTGTCGTTGAAGACGTATTTAACCTTGTGTGGTTTATTTAGAAAGAATTAAACTATATGTACTAACGGTATGCTGATGATATCCGCAGACAGTCCTCACAGAGAAATTATCATCAGGATCCAACAAAGCGAGATCTGAACATTAACTTCGCATATATCACAACTAAAATTAATTTCTACATTCTCACACTACGATCACATCGACACGATATACTATATCTTTACAAAATTCAGAACTAGCATATTCGCGTAAAATTTTAAGTGTTATCTTGCACAAATTCTGAATAGTGGCCGGTTAAACGTAGATACATACCCTTAACAATAAGAAGACCAGTGACATTATTTCTGTCTCCTCCCGAGTATACTGGAATACGCGTGTACCCTATCTGAACAATCTCCGCTATCGTCTTAGCATTGAGAATAGTCTCGTCCGGAAGCATGAAAACGTCCTGAGAAGATTATTTATATATATTGCTTCAGGGAATTACGATGCTTTCGTTATCTGTTTTACCCGTTGCATAATATCTTTAAAAGGAAGTATAAATTGCCCAAACAGAAGCTATGCGATATCATTCACTGTAAAGACACTTACATCGATCTTAGTCATAACTTGATCGACAACCTTGTCAGCAAGTTCCATGGCACCCACTGCGATCTAAAAGCAACGGGAATTATAAACTGTGGGAATTAGAGTAAGCAAATGTGTGAAAATTTTGAATTAATCAACCTTCAGTTCATCACTGAGTAGTCCATTCTCTTTCATTGACATCTTCATCAATTCCATAAGACGCTTTCTATCGTAGCCCTCCTGAATATACTATATGAATCTTCAATGCGTATTTGAAAGCTTCTACTTTCCAGGAAGTCAAAAGCGTTGTCATAATTTTGAGGGCATTGTCATATTGTGATGAAGTATCTACATAGATAGAAATGGTCACTGACATACTCCTCTCCTAAGAGAAAGTCGAGTAATTTTGATACGGGCCATGAGAGAACATAAGTGAGGGCGATGAAGAACTGTGTTATCATTATAGTATGTGCACCCACCGCGAGGCCCTTCCTGCAATTGAACGATTTTTAAAAATATATGTTTATTTCGATTCTAGATATTTTTTTTAAATCTGAGGTATGTAAATAGTGAGATATTTGATTTAAAAATGTATGTTGTGTTTCTGAATAAAAGGTCTTACTTGACACAGATGGATTGTGGAATGATTTCACCGAATATGACAATGCCCAATGAGGAAATTGCAAGAGCGAGAAGTCCTATAAAATGTACTAACAATTGTCTCAAGTAGCAACGCTGTGTTTATGTTTTATGTTTTGCAAAAAATAACAGCAAATTATTAGAATATGTTTCATTCTTCCACCCTATTCTCGAAGTGGTAACGGCTAAACAACAATTTTGATTAAAGTGATCACCTGAAGTGAGTTCGCCGAAAAGGATAGATATTGCTGCGTTCACTATAACATTTCCGAGCAACAAAGCACACAAAAGAAGATTGCCTGTCAATCGAGTAATTGATATTTGTTATCCCATTCTGATTCTGAATTTAAGAAAGCCTGCATGTTAGGTATTGAGCAACATGATCAGCGGACATGATCTTACCCATTTGAGTTCAGCAAGACCACACTCAATTATTAGGACTCACTTAGCAATACAAAACCTGCAACACCCAATCGTCGGGCTTTCCTGTACTACGATGAGAAACCTCTATGAAAAAATTCAACACATGACCCTTGGTTCACGGACACGATTCATTTTTTTACCATGCACATCACACCATAAATTGAATATGGAAAAATTCAGGATACTCTACCAAGTGTGAGCATAGTTTCTGAATGTAAATATCTATCAAACGGCTTCAAAATGTTTTTTTCTAATCTTGGAGACGACTTTGACTACCTTTTTTGCGTATAGGTAGAATAGCTTTGGCATACTCTTGCTCCTTTTTTGATCCTGCAGGTAAGACAGAGGTTAATACAAATTCCAATCTGAGCTAACCTGACTTGATCACTAACTCTAATTCCATTGGCGTTAGTGACATAAGGCCGAGAGTAAGACCCGAGAAAAGGGCAGAAAGACAGAGAAGAAAAACAATAACACCAATCTGAGAAAGAATGAGAATATGAATTTGTGAAATTGATTACACTTCACTTGGAGTGGTAGTGGTAATAGGTACTCCTTATCCGGTTTCTCTGTTGTAAGCCAAGTCGAGATATCTTCTAGCTAAAATTTTATGATGTTATGACGGAAAAATGATGATTATTCATAAATGCATCAACCAACACAAATCAGCTATTTAACCAAAAAAGAATCCGATGAATAATCAAGTTTCGAAGTTATTTTTATCGATTTTTTTCATCATCTCTTTAAGAAATAAAGAAAATCTATCGAAAATTTAATAGTGTTTTGGCAAAAAGATTTCTTCCACGGCATTTAGGAAGAACGCTAAGCTCACGAGTAAAGGGTGGGACCATCAATTGTCAAAAACACTCTAACATCAGATAGGAAAAAAATCACAATAGACTGTTTCATAGCACAAAGTTTCTAAGAACCCTATTGCCTAAGAATCGACCACTTGGCATTTCTCCACATATCAAGCAGTGCATAGAATAAAATGAAAACAATGTTTCCCTCTCCGTGTGGTTTTATCCTTCACTTACAACTGCAATCTCGGTGATAGACACTCCTTTGGGCTTTGCACATATCTTATACGAATAAGGACGACCCTCTTCGACAGGAGGAACCGGACGAAGACTCATTTTGAATGAGGCCTCAATACAGTAGAAATGGAAAAGATTGCATACGATTGCATACTCACCTTGTGCTGGAAATGAGTGAGGAAGGAATTTACTGGATCGACAACGTATGCGGGATCACTGCAGTTATCCGAAACAGTGAATATCAACTGGAAGCATACCCATATGAAATGCTCCATAATTACAGCAACGCTTCTCTAACATCGGCTTTCTATCTATTATTCTTCAATGTGCAAACACTTTCACAATTGCATCAAATGATCAACCTACCTTGTCTACTTTGTCCAAATGATTACCGTATATGACAATCTTGAATTCTTCGTCAGGAGCTACTGCGCAAATTCCGTAGGGACTTAAAAGACTACGTTTACTTATGCAGAAAGTGAAATGTAAACTGACTTATACCCAAACGGATTATCCGGTGGCAATTCAACTCGCATTCCGAAAATCGATGGTAACTGCAAATATGTGGTGCATGAGTTATCTTCATTCGAAATTCCTATTCCAAAGTCCGAGACTGGATTAGATAGCTGGATATTCATACGTTCACTGAATTAGCAGTTTCTACTGTTTCCTCGTGCAATACTCTCACTAATGTCGGTTCTGTTTCTAACAGGGTTTGCTCAATCACCTCATTTCAGATTTCTGGTATTAGCTCTTATTCCGTTTTCAGCATTACAGGCCTGTTGCATTCCATCTTATCAATTAATTTTAAGAGATATAAAATCAAACAACCTTTTCACTAGGGATGGAAGTTCAAGTTACAAGCGCTTGACCTTTTTGATAGGGAAAAGCGAGTGATTGATTAGAAATCAAAGCGCTTGTCATGTGGAATATGAGCGAGAGAGTGTGGAAAAAGTGGAGAGTAGTTATTCAAGGGCCTGGAAAAACCAAGCGCTTAATTTTCCTTTCGTCCCCTAACCAAGAGCATGAAATAGAGAGAGGCGAGAAACCAAGCTGAATGGAACTTGATCCGACATCCCTTCTTCTCACCAATATCGCGAAATATTTCTATAAACAGTGAAAAAAGGAACACTGACCTTGGTTGTAATATTTGGAGATACAGCGAGAGGCGCGGAAGCGATGCCAGGAGAATACGTAGTTGCCGCTGCTGCCTTATCAATGCTTTCGTCTATCTTAAATGATACGTTGATAATATTAACGTATTATGCTCTCATAGCAGTATTTTTGACGATGCAGTAGGCGAGGTAGAACCAAGCTTGTAAAGAAATATTGAATGCCTTTTTATCGAGTGATTCCTCATCATTGATTCTGGCACATGCATAGGGAATAAATAGAAGAATGAAGCAAATGCATCCCGATATTGAAGGCGCTATCAGTGGTTTCAACATCTCTGAAAACAGTTAGTTTCGTTCACAACTTTTTTGATAGGGAAATTACGATCATAATTCTGCCATTATAATTCAAACATCAAAATATAAACATGGAATAAACTAGATAACATAATCACTGAGGAAAGATGGGCAAGAAACTTGTAATGAACAAAATTTGAAAATAAGATAGGAGGGAGAAAGGAGGAACAGCGCAGATTGTTGTCTGCGATGGCCTCTCAAATTCAGCGCGTGTTATGCTGTGGAATTTCTTCTTCTCTCTCGGGCCGAGTCTCCCTCCCCTCTTCTTCTCTACCTTCTCTTCAACAATCAGATAAGTAATTGAACATGTGAAATGCAAGCCATGTTTCACGCACTCACGCACATGTTTCACGTGTAATTTTACAAATATGGGCATTGGGCAATGCATAATGTTCATTTTCTCCGCTAAGGCACACCAATACCGTTCAGCGTTGAAATAAATTCGGTGTATAGTTACGCTCGATCGGAAATATAGATAGGAGAAAAAGGTGGTAGCGTCAGTAAAGAAAGAAAAGATATTGAATAGTTGGAAGATGCAGTTTTTTGAGTGTAAAGAAATTATCTAGACACTTCTATGCAATACGAATTATAATGAAAAATTGCTCAACTAATGATTTGTTTATCATACTCACATACCCATTTGAGTCTTTATTTACTAGTTTTCCAAATATTGTGTGGTATACAATGCTCCATAGAGAGATAATGTAGAGAGAGAGAGGTCTTGGATTTTATAGAAGCTTCTCTTCATCTTGTATTAATACATTTCTCCGTCTCCTTCCAGTTTTTCAACCTTGCTCATTTTTGGGGCTATTTGTACGGTTGTTACAAGAGTTAGACTCGCGATAACTCGAAAGAACGATGAAAAGGTGAGAGAAGCGCGCCGGTAAGAGATGCTATGTTTTTTTCCAGTAAAATCTTGATAGAATTAAGGGAGGGGGGTCACGCTCATTTTAAAATGTATTCTTGATCTCATGAAATCTTTCATTTTGGGTTGGTAACTTTAAGCATAGAATTGAGGCGAAAGAGTCAGAGGGACCAGAACATTATCTTTGAGCTTCTTGATAGGAGCATTCATCTCGAGAATTTTCTTTCAAAGCAATTTGAAGAAACGAAGAATCGCTGACAGATTCCATGTAGAACAATAAAACTATATGAATTGGAATTCAAATGTGGATTATGACAAGAGGATAAGAGAGAAAGGAGCTATGTTTTGCTGCAAAAGAAATAAAGCTACATCTCTGTAAGTATGCATCTACTGAAACGTCATTTCTGCGGAATGAAGGAAGAATAAATTATGTATATCAGTGCGTTCGCCTAAGAATCACACCCCTGGCGGTACAGCAAAAAGTGTCACAACGGATTTGCCGCAGATTATAATACGCCTAGGTACCCTGCATCGATGTCTGTTGTTGTTATGTGTCAGTCATCCTCATTTGCATAATTGCATGCTCTCAAAGTTTGACTCTATTTCCACATTTATTGCTGTTACTCAGCGGAAAGTTGTCCGATTCTCATGAAAATTTGGCTCTAGGCCTTATTTGACATGCCGAACATGCTCCTGATGTTAAGTCATGCAAATTTTGACTTTCATTTTTTTCATGATACTTTGAACTCATGGTTCTCGAAAACGAAGCCGAACACCCCTCCAATTTTTTGATATGCTGTGTATCATGGTGGTTTCTATCGCTGGTAGAAATTTCAAGTCAATCGGAGGGTGGCCTGAGGAGTTACGGCCTTAAAACTGAAGCGTTGTTTCAGAGAGAATCCCTTTATTCCTCACCGTTTATCCCACTCGCGCGGCGTGAAAAGAGCGGAATGAGAGGGAAATGAGGCGCTTCGAATCACTCTCTTTCATTCTTGGACGCGTCTCTCTCATACCTCCCTTCATTTCACGCTGCGCGGATGGGATAAGCGGTGAGGAATAAAAGGTTTCTTTCTGAAATAACGCTTCAGTTTTAAGGCCGTAACTCCTCAGGCCACCCTCCGATTGACTTGAAATTTCGAAACCACCATGATACACAGCATATCAAAAAATTGGAGGGGTGTTCGGCTTCGTTTTCGAGAACCATGAGTTCAAAGCATCATGAAAAAAATTAAAGTCAAAATTTGCATGACTTAACATCAGGAGCATGTTCGGCATGTCAAATAAGGCCTAGAGCCAAATTTTCATGAGAATCGGACAACTTTCCGTTGAGTAACAGCAATAAATGTGGAAATAGAGTCAAACTTTGAGAGCATGCAATTATGCAAATGAGGATGACTGACACATAACAACAACAGAAATCGATGCAGGGTACCTATTCGTATTATAATCTGCGGCAAATCCGTTGTGACACTTTTTGCTGTACCGGAAATCTCTGGAATCGTGCGATTCTTAGGCGAACGCACTGATATCATGTGTGCTTGAGCTTTGATAAACCACTTATTCTTATGATAATTATATATTTTCGCAAATGTTCAAACGCGAAATATTGATCAGTGAAGACGTTAAACAAACAAAAACAAAAGTGGCAGTGAATGTATGGATACTCTTACAAAACGTAGTAATTAATTAACGAGTTGAATATAATTTGAATTGGCGTAATACTAGACCAAAACTTTCGTGCGGCGCGTCGCTTGAAGCAAAGAGGTGGAAGTGAGTGCAAAAAACACGAGAATGTAGACAGCTCCAGTGGTAGATGAGAGAGCATGTGAGAGTGAGAGTGAGTTGTGAAAGATACACAGAGTGAGAGACGGGAGGGAAGACGGAAAGAGGGAGTATTGAAGTGGAGAGAAGTTAGTTGAAAAATAGAGGAGAGAGAATACGAAATCGGAAGAGAGCAGACAATAGTGAATCTCAAACAATCGCATTTGTGGGAGCGAGAGAATGATTCGTAGAGAGAGAAAGCAAAGTATCTACTTTCGCTGACAGTGATATTTAAGTCCACAAGATTGTAACAATTGATCGGGGATCGAGCACAATATCGATTGCGCCGAATCTGCTCTTATCGACGATACTGAATCGGGCTGCCTATAATGTTTGATTCAATTTAACAAATGAAGTCATAATCGAACATCAACATTTGGTTCATATGCATCATGTTGATCTACGTAATAAAATACCTCTTTGTTGTCACTGTTCATAGCCACAACCACTCGATCACCGTTCGGACAAACCGCAGCAAAAGTTTCAATATTCTTGAGATTCTCGTCTAGCATATCAATGTTCACACGACGTGAACCAGGTTTGATAAACTTGCTGATATCAGTTAACGCTTTGACCTAGAAGTAGTGAAGATATCTGAAAATACCTGAAGTGAGCCAGAGCGTAATATGAAGGTTGCTTGAAGAATTCATCGTCAACTGCGTTTACAAGGATAGTAGAATCGAGGAAGTTGTCTACCCATGAGGGACCTCCCTAAACACTTTCTCGATTTTGTATATACATTGTACGAATACCGTTAGATCAAGCGCCAGATTCCAATCGATCCATCCATTGAGAAATTGGTTAAGGTCCTAAATCGCGAAAAATATTTAAATATGTGCTTTTGACAAATTGTACCTCGATCACTGAGTGCACATACTTTTCTGCCCTGCCATAGTCGCCGGGTCTCATACGAATTTGGTGAGGATCCATGAAGCCGTTAGATGCCTGAGCAATACGTATTGCAAAAAGTACTTATGGTGATAGACCTCTGACGCGAGAATAAATTTCTCTGGAAATTCTTGATGTGTTTGAAGAAGTAATTTCGCATCCTTGAAGTCATCCTCGTACCAATGAACTGAGATTCCGTCGGTAAGCAGTCGAGCAGCCTCGTCCGCGAACATCTTCAATTTGTTAGTGAAGGAGCAATTGACAAATAGCGGATGCAAGTAACTGTAAGCCTATTTTACCCTTCGCGGCCAGTCGGGCAATGCTCCTCTTTGATCGGTCATCGCCAGTACTTTCAACTCGCGCGTGATGCTTACGTTTTTCAATGCAGGCGAAAGCTGGTTCACCACGAAGTTCCTAAGAATTCGGTGTTCAAGATTTTTCAAAATTATTAAGGACTCAACGCTTCCATTTCAGGAGATAAGTACATAGATTGCCACTTGTAGTTAGAATCGGCACCAGAGCGGGGTTCGTTCTGCACTTCGACTGCCCAGAAATCAACGCCCTCACGTGAATATGCTTCGAAGAATCTGATGAATTTGTATGCGTATGTATCTCTTTATATTAAAACAAAACATATGTATATACACATATGGAGTATGGAGTGGAAAAATCGAAAATCTGAACAGTTTAACTTATTTTTGACACTTGACGTTTAACTTGACCAGCTTTAGCCGAAGAAGTGTTTGGACGGTTATAATCGGAATGTTCTCAGAATTGGCCGAATATTATCTTGCCATGTATTCGGGCTCAATTTGATAAGACTACTCTGGTGTGCCGATCCAATTTGGAATCAAGCAAATTCCCAACTTGTCTCTAAGCTTGATGGCAAGTTGGAAAAGTACTTGATTCCAAGTTGGACGGGAAGGGGGCGGAGCCTGGTAACGGTAGCTCTGCCCTGTTTCCTTCCATCCGAAGATCACTATTGATTGAAGACAGCAGAAGCTGCCTTGTACCGTAACCGAGCCCCACACGGTGAGACCGTGTGGGGCCGGTCACATCCAAAAGACGGTCTCGTCAGGACCGTAGCCGGTTAGGCACCGTCGCGCCCAAGTTCGGTTTTGAGGGCGCTGCGAGAGGGGACCTTATGGGGAAGCTGTACTCTAGACGCGACGGCTTATACTTTACAACTCTGTCTTCTCTGCGTCTCTCAGTCCAGGCACTCTCTCGTACTTGATTCCAAGTTGGCAAATCCAGGTGGGGGTACTTTTGGTGGGGGTTCCAAGTTGGAAACGCCACTTTTCTTGATTCCAAGTTGGGTTGGCACACCAGAGTACGTTATGTTACTACTTTTCGAATGCATAGATAAGCTGAGTTTGTGACAGAAGGCGCAACGTGACAAAACTACTAAACAGTTGAACACATTTGCCCTTCTTTGCCTATAAATAATGTTTATCATCCTGTAGATGGTTAAAAATGTTCCATTCGGAACAAATTTTAAAGCATTTTGATTTTTGTACATCTTAATGGATTTGATGTGCCATACAATTATGAAGTCAAACGGCTCACTTTACAAAATATTTGGCCCATGCGATATAATAGGGACCTCCCTCAAATCCACGAAGTTTTCCACCTCCCTAAAATAGTAGATTAAAGAGGAAGAATGGCCGATCTCACAATCATCAGGTTGTTTGTCTTCATCCAAGCAGGTGCCGACCTATCGGGAAATTTTTTTTAGAAAAGACGGGAAGCCGAAAAAATATATTAAAAAATAAGAAACCAAGGAGCAGCGACGAGTTTCAGACCGCCGAGGTTTCGTTGAAGATCGGCAGCCATCTTTATGAAGGGCAACTGAAGTTAGATACAGTTTGACTCCTGGTCAGGCAAGGTTAAGGGATAAATTCCGAACAGGAGCGGGCATTCTCGAGTTCTATCGAGATATTTTTTTCCAAAAAAAAACGAGAAATCGAAAAAAGAAGAAAAAAAGCGTGCAATGGCCATTAACAAAAGGAATGATACCATTCCCAATTGGTATTGAACGTAAGTTGATTTTCATAATAGATAGATAGAAGATGACCGTACACTACTTTGGTGATTTGTGGTGTTTTTATTCCATCGGAAATATCGAAAAATCTCGAGCACACCAGAAAAAGGAGAAATTTGAAATTATCTTTCGAAAAAACCTTATTTTAAAGTAATGAATCGAGAAATTCTCATTTGTCGTAGTTTTCTCGCCCTCCCGATGCCAAGATTATGATTATTACTTGCCGTTGTGAGTCAATCGCTTCAAATAATGTATTAATGATACCTTATAAATGTAATCCTCATCGACTAGAGAGAAGTGTTCCATGTCGAAGTCTTCCTTTACTTCTGCATATGAATAAGGCCTTGGTGAAAAGTCTGTACTTGCAATGGGCACTCGACCAAGAGTGTACTCGGCTCCTATAGCAATTCATTCAGATTTATTTCGGATTCGAAAGAGATACCACTCGAGCCGAAGTAAGATCGCATCAAATGGTAACGAGTATTTTCCGACAGTGTGAGCAGATTAATGCCAACAGAATCTGTGAATGATCCTCCAAAGCCAATCAGTTCTTGATATTGCGTAAAGGGGTCAAAGGAGAAGATGCTATTTGCTTGAAAAGAAACAGTTGTTGCATACGCGTGATATTTCTCACTTGGTGAAGAGGCTTTATTTACCACAGTTTTATCAAGACGCGCTCCACCGATGTTTGTCACATATACGACTGCCTGCGCAAACGAATCAAAACACCCATCGAAAAAGCACTGACCTGATGATCTTCCATATTTCCTGGACTTTCAATGATGTCACAATAGGTTGAATTGCAGACACATACTATTCCTGTAGAAAATTTCCGTTGCACACAACCTGAGCAAGCAATATTTAAGTAATAAGTGGTTATAATTTTAATATAGCTAATCTCTGATCTACAAGACAATCATATGGTCACTTTAGTAGGATTAGATATATGTATATTTTATTACATATTCAAATGAATCAATTGAACGTATTGAATTTATTCAGAATTGTCACCTTGAGTGGAAATGAAAGCAAACAAAGATAAAAGCAGTATCCGCGACATATTCAGAGAGGGTTTCGAGCGATAATGTGGCTTTCAGACAAGCCTTCTTATCAGTTCAAATCGAAATTCGCTTACATGGCAATAGATGGAGATAACGATTGTAGAGCGTGCATTTCACAATGGTCAATTGTACTATCTGAGCTACGATACCTTTTTGCTGCGAATACTATATATTTATCCAAATAGTGTTAAACTGGGAATCTTGGACACTCATGCACGCGACAACGTCAGTGTCAAGCTTGTTGTTGAATCAATATTTGGTCCATATAACCGTAGCTAGAGAATGGGCAGGTACGGAGACTGTAGTGTAGACGTTGCCGACACCTTTCTCATGCAGCGATACGGTTACATCCTGCGATTACATTTATATGGGAGAACTTCTATTGGAGAACAATTACCTCGTTGTCATTTCTATTTAGAATAGTGACATATCTATTGCCATCAACCATCACTGCTCCAATTGCCTCGACCTTCTCAGGCAACTGAGGTAGACTCAGAGTAACTACTCGAGCTCCGGGCTTGAGGAATTTACTGAAGCTACATATTCTCAACTGCACAGTAAACTACTATTGTCACCTGAAGTGTGCCATCACATAGTACATTGGTTGCTTGAAAAATTCATTGAGATTTGTTTCAACGATGATTGGCGAATCGACAAAGTTCATGAACCATGAGTATCCTCCTTGCGTATTCAATGCAAGGTTCCAATCAGTCCAACCACCTACCTTACAGATTACTTTTCTATCGAACAACTGTTATTGAACAAAACGTACCCAATTGTTGAGATCCTGAACATAATTATAAGACAAGGGGAAGACGATGAGGACGGTAATTAAGCTCAATACCTCGATAATTGAGTGGGCATAACTCTCTCCACTTGTGAAATTTCCAATACTCGGACCCGCAGTACCGCTAGTGGGTGAACCATTACAAGCCTTCAATGCGTTTTTTTAAATGAAAACATCAGAATTATTTTGTTTTCATTTTTTTCAATGGAAACATGTGCAAGAAACAAGTTACCTCAGTGTATAAAATGAACTTCTCAGGATATTTTTCATGTACTTCTGAAAGGACAGAAGCTGGCTTAGAGTGATCAGCATACCAATGAACTGAGATTCCGTCCAGTAGGTCAAGCGCCTCTTTATCTTTTGCAAACTGAAAAGTCATAGGAAAAAAGCTAATAATTCTCCATTGTTGTACAGTATATTTATAAAATATAAAATATAAAATAAAAGTCATTCCAATTACCTCATCCATCCATTCAGGTAGGTACACCCTTTGATCTTCCAATCCCATTATTTTAACCTTTTCGGAGGCTTGTGAGGATTTTAGTGCCGGTGCGAGGTGGTTTACTATGAAGTTACTACAAACAACGGTACAACAATTACCAGAATTTAGCATGAATTTAGTACCTCTGATAAGTGGCTGTAGGAAATATAGTTTGCCAGTCGGAAGGTTCGTTTTGGAGAGAGAGAGCCCAGAAGGAGAGTCCTTCTGCTAGGTAGGCCTCGAAAAACCTGTGAATCAAGGTCGCTTGAACATCGCAATGAATATGAAACGTTGTTGCTTGAAATATCTTCGTAATTAGGGTTGTCAGAGTGAAGAATAACACTCCTCATTTCACACACTCTCTCGCCAGCCTAATCGGTGTGGAAAATGTGGAGAGTCATTCTTCATTCTGACAACCCTATTCGTAATGTCATACTTCACAAAATATTTTGCATAAGCTGAGTAGTACGGGCCATCCTGTTCGCCCTTGAGCAATGCACCTCCCTGCAACATATAAGCTACTACTAAAAATAGTTAAATGCATAATTATTGATCTTTTCAGGCTTGATCGTGCTTTTACATAGAATGTACTATGTACCTTGAAAATGGGATCATTTTTCATCCAGATTGGAGGAGTCCTTAAAAATGAGGTAATTTGTCATCCAGATTGGAGGGTAATTACCATGGATTTGCGAACAACTTTAGTCCTCCATTCTCTTTCTGCAGCTCCAGTGCTTGCTTGAGATACGGAATCTAAACTCCAACATTAGCTATGCTAGAAATATTTCAATGATTTTTTTGGAACAGTCAATCAAAATAATCATAGAGATACGCAGGCATATGTATTTTCTCAAATTTCATATTTCAACACTCAAAAATGTCATATGAGGCCGTTCGCCTAAGATTCAACGGGTCCCTGGAACAGGTAAAAAGCTGAAATCTCCACAAAGTTGGCCCTAGGGGTTCTTTTGGACCATCTAACCGAAAATCCACGCCATTTGGTCATAGGTCCATTTTACGCTCCCGGGGCTCCACCCCCTTATACTCACGAAAAACTAGTTTTTGGCGTGTTTCTATGCCTAAAAGTGGTCAAAATCGCCTAAAATCTCGCGATGTAGATCAGAATTTCGAGCTCTATCGATTGGCTATTTTGTCATTTTTTGATGATTTTTGGTTTTCCCGAAACTTATCGATTTTTGAACCGACACTTATCAAGAGCAAAGCGGTCAGTCATAGCAAGAGCACGCTCTCCTGATCATTTTGCGCCCTTGGGCGTGTTATTTGACTTTTGCGGACGCTTTTTACATCGATTTTAGTGAAAACACGAAAAATAAAAGTGCCCGTATACTACCATTATGGTGCTCATTTTGTAGAGCCGAAGTAGCCGATCATTTTTTGTTAACACATTATGCCCTTAAAACTTCTCAGTAAGAAGTTACAATGGCGCAAACTTGTCATTTTCATGAGATTCACTTTAATGACTTTTTAAGCACCTGTAACTTCTTACTGAGAAGTTTTAAGGGCATAATGTGTTAACAAATTATGATCGGCTACTTCGGCTCTACAAAATGAGCACCATAATGGTCGTATACGGGCACTTTTATTTTTCGTGTTTTCGCTAAAATCGATGTAAAAAGCGTCCGCAAAAGTCAAATAACACGCCCAAGGGCGCAAAATGATCAGGAGAGAGTGCTCTTGCTATGACTGACCGCTTTGCTCTTGATAAGTGTCGGTTCAAAAATCGATAGTTTTCGGGGAAACGAAAAATCATTAAAAAAATGACAAAATAGCCAATCGATAGAGCTCGAAATTCTGATATATATCGCGAGATTTTAGGAAAATGGACAAATGACCAAATGGCGTGGATTTTCGGTTAGAGGGTCCAAAAGAACCCCTAGGGCCAACTTTGTGGAGATTTCAGCTTTTTACCTGTTCCAGGGACCCGTTGAACCTTGTTGAACCTTAGGCGAACGGCCTCATATAGATTCGTACTTTTTCAAATTACATATTTCTCAATTTATGTGTGCATAAAACATACTTTGTATTGATAATCATCATTTGCAAGAGCAAAGTATGTCATGTTGAAATCCTCTCCATCTTGGTTGTCATCATATGTATATATCCGAAGAGAGAAATCCGAAGCCGCCATAGGCACACGGGTTAAGGTGTACTCGGTTCCTGCAAGGCCATGATTTTCAGTGAAAATACTTCGGGCAACAACAATCCCGAAGCTAAAGAATGTATGGTGCATGCGCGTACTCACCACTAGGACCGTAATACTGCTCGATGAGGGTGTTCTGTGTTGCCTTTGAAAGAGCAACGAGGTTGACACCGACAGCATCTGTGAATGCTCCACCAAACCCAATGATGTCTTGAAATGGAACAGAAGGATCGATTTCAATTGTAAGATGAACTTAAAGTAAACATAGAATAATACAGTCCATTTATCAATCACCTGGGTTGGGCGTTTGCTTCAATATTGATTTGTCCATGCGAGCTCCTTTGATATCGGTTTGATATAGAATGGCCTGAATCGTTCGCCCTCATCATCAAAATAATTGTTTTTCGTGGCGGATCAATACTCAACCGTTCCCGGGGCGATGAATTTATCGAGGGGTTCGATGGAATCACAGTGAGTTGCATTGCAGACGCAAACAGTACCCGCGGGGAATTCTCGAGTGACGCAATCTACAAAATGATTGCAATCAAAGAAATAGAAAAACACTAACTTGGAGTGCCTATCACAATAGTGGAGAGTAGCAAGATGCACGCAAATGGTAACATCATCTTGAAGCGGAATGAGCTCTTATCAGCTCATGCGACCATTTTGACTGATATTTATCACCCAGCAAACGCATCGTTGACAATGTTGTAAATGATGAAAGACAAGTACATTCTCTGCCACGTTCAACGTTTTTTCACGAAAATTGGAGAATTGTGAACAAATAATTAAGACACCAAATGATAGAATTGAAGAAGCTTTATCAGTGATACGAGTCACTCAGAACTTGCTCCAGATAAGAGTGGCTATCGATCGAGAAGGAACAGTGATCGTAGTGTATACACCTTCGATGCCCTTCTCGTGAAATGAGATTGTTACATCCTGTAGTGTAGATCAAACTGATCTATTTAATTCGAGTGGAAGAATTCATACCTCGGTATCATTTCGATTAAGCACACTAATGTATCGCCGGCCATCCACCATCAGTACTCCAACTGCTTCAACATGAGCAGGAACGGATGACAGATTCAGTTTGACTACGCGTGATCCGGGTTTGAGGAACTTACTAAATTTAATCACACTTCGGACATAAATAAAAATATTTTGAGTCTTCTTGCCTGAAATGCGCCAGCATGTAATACATAGGTTGCTTGAGAAATTCGCCCTTGTTTGTTTCAACGATGATAGGGGAGTCCACAAAGTTCATTGCCCAGGTGTAGCCACCCTAGGACACATACATATGCCGTTTTTATATTTAGGTAATGAAGAATGTCAATGTATATGAGGAGAATGAAGAGAGGTGTTCTTTTGTGCATGAACTCAAAAAGCTACCTGAGTGTTCAGTGCCATGTTCCAATCGGTCCACCCTCCAACCCAGTGGTTGAGGTCCTGTATTTATAAAGGTATCTACAGTGATATGTACTCATGGGAATGAGTCACCTCAATGATTGAATGGGCGTAGTCTTCACCACGGGTGTAATTACCTAGACTCGGACCGCGACCTTGACGCTCTGCCCATCCTTGACAGGCCTAAAACAATCAGAAGTCAGTCATCACTGGCATGGATGGAATAGATAACGATTGCAAAATCGTTAGTACTGGCAAATTCACTGACTTCCGTGCTCAAGATGAATTTGTCGGGATGTTTCTCGTGGGTATGAGTGAGAGCAGAGGCGGGAAACACTGGGTCTTCGTACCAGTGAACAGCTATGCCCGCGATCAAGTCAGACGCTTCTTTATCTTCGAGAAGCTAAACATCCATCGTTACACTTCTATCAACAATTATTTAACATGGAACGCGCATTTGGAAATTACAATTTCAGCGATGACGATTCTGACCATTTAAAAAGGCACGTGAGATTCACTGATACATTCTTCACCCAGAATTAAATACTCACGACATCAGCCCAACTGGGTAAATACCATCGTTGATCATCGAGACCCATGATGATGATATCTTTCGTGGCAGGAGAAGATTTTAGTGCCGGCGAGAGGTTGTTCTTCACAAAATTTCTGAAAAAAAATCAGCTTCATCATATGTTAATAAACGTATAAAGATACTGTCTACACATAAGATGGATACAGACAACTTATAACATTAGAGATCTTGCTCGATTTCTCTGACCTCTCCATGGGTGCATCAAAGAACATTGTTTGCCACTTCCAATCCGAACTTGCTCCAGTCATCGGTTCGTTTTGTGGAGATACGCCCCAGAAAGGAATGCCCTCTGCGAGATATGCTTCGAAGAATCTAATGAAATGTTGTTAAATTTGAATCTCATCATGACCGTTTACTTCACAAAATACTTGGCCCACGTCACATAATATTCTCCACCTTCCTCGCCCCGTAATTTGGCCCCACCCTAAAATGGATAAATTGAAGGGGGGGGGAATAAATGGGAGCATATCTTCATATCGTCGTTAGTCTTCATCCATCCTGGAGATGACCTGCACAAAATGGTATGTTGGTATAATGACCACAATTAAAGTTGGTACCATGGTGCCGCAAAGAGGCGCAAACCCCCGCTTGACTTTTGCAGTTCGATCGCTTGCTTGATGTAAGGAATCTTAAGATAACTTCACTTTTTTACGCTGGAGAGGTTTGAAGCACATTCTCGGGCAGTGGAATGATCATAAAATGAGTTTCGATGATTTCTGATGGGTTATAACACATCGGAATGGGTTTCGTTGGGTTTGCGAAATGCGCCGGAGCCCTGAGTAGACTTTCAAAGATAAAGAACTAGTTCCCTTATTCCTCATTTTGGCAAGTTGCATAGCGGTGAAGGAACTAGTTGTTTACGACGAACTAGTTCTTTATTGGCACTGAACGGAACTAGTTCCTCTCATTCTCACTCCTCGCCAACCGCTCGCGCGGTCAGAGGCGGCAAGAATGGAGTGCGGAACTAGTTCCTTTGC
>LS495864.1:50805-104984 GCA_900490845.1 Pristionchus japonicus | reverse complement strand
CCCTGAGTTTCTACACATATACTAAAATTCTAATTATAGTATTTGTCTTAGATCTTTTTTCATTATGATCTATCTAGATAGTTTTCATAAACGTACTTTGTATTGGTAGTCGTCGTTCTGTAGTGCGAAATGAGTTAGGTTGAAATCTCCGTCGACTTCATCATAACTGTACGCTCGAAGAGCAAAATCTGTACTTGCAATTGGCACACGACCAAGAGTGTATTCGCTTCCTGCATATACACGATCTTTTCATCCGCTCAATATCGAATGTGTAAATATTATCTTATTAATCAAGCTTCAAGTATAGTACCAGTGGGTCCGAAATACTGCTTCATCAACAAGTCCTGAGTCTCTTTCCTCAGTGAATTGAGGTTGATGCCCGTGCTGTCTGTAAATGCTCCACCGAATCCGAGTATCTCTTGATAAATAGTCGAAGTGTCCAACTCCGCGATCACACTTCCTAGAAAGATATCATTATTCTGCACACGGGTTTCACGAACAATTATAAGTTACTTCTTTAATCATTATTTTTTCAACATCATAATTATCATATAGGAATCACCACTTGGATTTGGTGTCTGCTTCACAGTTGACTTGTCCATGCGATGACCTTGCAAGCTCGTGCGGTAGACAACAGCCTGTGATCGATTATCTTGTTCTGATACAGGAGCCAATATTCACAGTTCCAGGCGAAATAAAGTCCTCAAGCTTCTCGATTTCATCGCAGAAGGTGCTATTGCACACGCAAACCGTTCCATCGGGGAAATCACGAATGACACAACCTGTCATAAGCAATAAATATTTAATAATATTCTGAATAAATATTTCAGTTAGTCTTACGTGTCTAATATTAGCAAATCATTCCGGGAATATTGCATCATGCTCTTGAGAGGTGTAATTGTTTTAGAAGTATCACCTGGTGTCGCAATGGCTACAGCCAGCAGAGCGAAGAAGATTGGTGTAATACTCATGACAGGAAAAGCATCGATAATAGCCATTTCTTATCTCTTTCTCCCCTCTCAATGGCTCAGAAATGAGTGACATTTACTTGAGAAGGAGAGAAGGATGGCTTGCATTATTCGAAGAAAGGGAATTCGAGATGAACAACAAGATATATTAATCATCCCATTTAAGGAAAGACCACTTCACATATCTATGGATTGACATAACGTTGAAATTGCTGGTACATTCTCTACTCTACTCCCAATTATGTGGTATAATATTTGCAGTGATTTAAATTTCTCCTCCACACCAGACTCAAACAATTTGAATTCCAGTCTAGTGTGTATCACCGCTAGACTTTGAAAGTCAATGCGTTATGCAACTGGGAACTAGTCCCTCCAATTCCTAGGGAACTAGTTCCCTGCAAAGGAACTAGTCGAATGCTCCACGAGGCCAAGACATAAAAAAAGTGACTGAATTCCTATAATTTCAGGTGTGAAAGGGAACTTGAATGCTGTATATTCAATATAGATCTCGGCGAGAGAGCAAAAGACTCAATCAAATTTATAATTCACTGGATTTACACTTTGTCTTTTTGGAATATCAATAAGGTTCCTTTATAACAGATATAGTGTATACACATGAATGGAATGGGGATACACGTCAGATATGCATGAAGTAAAACCGTTGTGATAATGATTCTGAGTATGAAATTGTCTTGCAGAATGCATCCCAATTAATATCGTCGTTGTTCTGGGTAAGATATTTTACTCTTGTTCCAAATATTTTTCAGACCATTTTCATTACCGGCTACATAGTTATTGGTCATTGGAGCTCGAATGCCCCACGGAGCGCTTCCTAAAAAGAATATTGCGTATATGAATACTATTTTCATAAGAAACATGCTGCATCGACCTATAAATATAATAGTGAACATGCAATCTTTTGAGGACTCAAAGAAATCTCGCAACCGAATTAGACAATGCACATAAGCGCACAGTTACAAATCATGTTTACCGTATTATAAAGGAAGACCTAGAATTGCTATCAATTAAATAATGCTCTCCAAAATAATTTCAGATACCTCCTCTTGTCCAATCTTGACCATTTGTGTGAACATTCTGCGTGTATTTACCACTGAAATTGAGCTCTCAGTTCCATGTATTTGAAACTTTCCGTACTAATTTCAAAATCACGATCACAGCATATCATGCAGTTTCGACTAGATTGAACATTTACAAGTTACGACGAAAGCTCGCAATAATGACCGACTTACTTGTGATAATACTGAACGAATTCCTGTCTGAAACTATGAAACCATTGCAATTGCTTTGTGCATTTATTATTTTGGCTACATTGAATCGGAGGTGGAAGCGGAATATATTAGATATCGAACAGAAGAGACTATTGTGTTACTCACTTTGCTCGGTCGCGTATTCTGCTGAGAGCCGAATCGGGCGAATGTTCCTTTTCATGACTTCGCATCTTCTCGTGATGAGTATTGTGATCACCAACTCTCACTCGACGGAGATGGGATTTCTCAAGAGGTATTGTTGCCATCTCGCATGTGTTACCCTCGCTTTTTATAATATAATATTTACATTTCTGCAAATATTAAATATTGTTGAAAAATCGAACCTGCTCCTGTTCATTCATCTCGCTCAGTTTATTCTTGTGCGGAGTCATTATAATCTCTTCTTTATTCTTGACCAAACTGTGCAGTTAGTAATGTGTATATATGTAATATATGCTGAACTAACTTGATTTTGGCTGCACTTCCGATTAGAGGATGCACTGAGCGTTTAGCGCTTTCCAGTGAATATAGAGGGGCGATCTCAAATAAATAATGTATTTCCTCTTCTGATCTAATCTCAATACTCGACTGTTTTGTGTTCAACCGTTGCGAATGTTGCTATCATGTGCGCATTTCATGTTCTTATACTTGCATTTTAATGGCGTGCAACTTAGAGATATTTGGAGGAGTCATTTCTTTCGGAATGAAGAAATCTAACATATAAGAACTGACCTTATGAGATCCCCAAAATTCGTCTTTCTTCTGAGTTGGAATTTTCGCAAGTCCTTCTTCCACAAGCGCGTATCCCGTCTGTGATGGTTAATTAGAACTATACATTGATGTCTATTCAATCACATTACACATGTACTATGCACAACATCACTGTTTAGCCTAAAATAATATGTAATTATTATTTGTGTTAATTATGTATATATAGATGTAGGAAAGATAACCGAAGAAGGCGCCCATGGTCCCTCGACGATTTCGATGCCCGTCTGAAAGAAATGACGACGTGAAAGCATGCATATTACTTCTCTTCACTAGTTCTAGCGACATTTTGACAAAACAACGACATAAGTACTCACAATATGCTTACATTAGACAATGAATCACAATGAGAGTTACCAAAAAATGATATACATAATGCACAGATAGACCCACAATTAGATTCTTGTCGATAATGTAGTTGCACTCTAGATCATCATCGTCTTCTCCCAATGGATTCAGAAGAGCTTCAGCAACCTGTGACAATCTCTTATCATCTCCTAACTTAACATGCACAAATTAGTAATACGTTTTGTTTCCTTGAAACCCCTTTAATCGGCTCAATTTCAGATAGAAAATGAATGATGATCGATGAAACGATTATAATAATTGACCTTCATCCATCCCATGTAGACAATGAATTGAACCATGGTCGTGATCGGAAGCCAGATGTCGAACTGAAATTTGAACTTTTGTTGTTTTAGATATTATTCTGGCAACTGATCACAAGTTTTTAATTTGATCTGTATGTTAGTTAATCGGACACAGTAATTTGAACAAAGATTGTTGATATGTGATTTCTGCTCACGCTTCACTATCACAATACTCACCCTCCGGTCGAGATCCGGGTTTGCTGCCTAGATATAGTGTATAAAACAATGCGTATGCTTGCGAAACGTTTTAAATCTCATATTTTTGTTAAAGCATAATCATTGAAGAAGGTGTTGTGAAATTGCAAAGTTCAAATGTGTGAACACACGAAAATATGAAAACTCGACATTTCATGGATATATGGCACAGGCGTTGCTCATGAAATAATGTATCCTTGTCATTCTCATTTCTCTCCCTCTAATCAAATCGAGATGTTGAGCCTTGGCCAGATATCCAAGAAACTTGGAGTCATGAAACAGCATAGACTCACTGCATTCCCATCTCTAGCTCCTTGTCTCACAAGAAATTGGCGCCCAATAAGACAAATAATGAAGTAGCATCGAACGGCTAGAAATATTACCTGAAGAAAACAGCATATTATTAATGTTTCCTTGCTCGATTTACCTGAGGATAAACAAGAGGAACGGGAACCCAATCGTATTTCAGAAGGGAAGCAAGTCCGTGTCGAAATTTGTTCACTTCCTGAAATAAAAGTTATTATACACATACTTGTAGAATGATCTTTGAAAAGTACTTAGCCACTTAGCTACTTAGCCACTGTGATTTTTCAGACCTCGAATTCAATGTTGTTTAAAAAAGAAGTAATGCTATTCTCAAAGTTACCTCAACAATTTTGGTCATAATATAGAAATCATCAATTGTCCCGGTCACTTTGCAATCGTAGATTATATTTATCGACCATTGAATCGGTGCCCAATATCTGAAAACAGTTGATCGTTTCTGGATTTTCGAACTGATACCGAGAATCAGAAAATTACGACTAGCATTTTCAGAAAAGGCACGGAAAATAAATTCTGACATGGGCATGTGTATTTTACCAATGTGTTCGGAATTTCTAGAGATCTACCTAACCTGCTGTATGGATCGTGAATACCCTCCAGAACGTACATTTCCTCCTCTGTCAACAGACCTGAATAATGCTCAACTCACAACTCAATATTGGCGAGAAAATATTTTTTTAAAGATTCTTTTCAAAGGATTATCTGGAAATGATCGTTCTTTGAATCAGAGAATTTTTTTTTTATTTTCTTGATACTCGGGTTTGCAAAAAAATTACATTTTTTTAAATTGTCGATTTTTTAAATATCACTCACCACTTGCAGCTAATGTGTCGAGAGTTGGAAAACGTTTGCGAACCTATAATTACATATATGCACAAGACAAGTTAAAAGTTTCCTAATAAGAGGTCAAACGGCATCTCGGCGATCAGAGAAAGTGAGAGGGTTACTTCGAAAATATTTTTGCAAAGTTCGTTTTGCAAATTTATAGCTTTTTACATCATTCTTAAACAAATGTTGACCTGCATGGATATATCTCTCAGAACTAAAGCTTGACTGAGAGTAAGATATCGAACAAGATTTCTTCTCAGTATTCTCACTCGCTCGTCTCCTCCTCGAATATAAGTTGAGAATAGAATCGCCGCACTGCAATTATTTAGTTACTTTTTACTGATTGCATCATTGAATGGTAAAGCAGAGCTAGACATTAACACAATATTCATTAATGAATTAAATGAAAACCACGCACTCATCGATCCATCCGATGTTGCTCAATATACTTTGCCACCTTCCAACAACAAAAGTTACGAAGAAACCCAGTAGAAATGTCAAAGGAATGTTCGAGTCCAACTTCTTGTCCATGTATTCCACCAATGACTCGA
Organism: Pristionchus japonicus; assembly: GCA_900490845.1. Taxonomy (NCBI): domain Eukaryota; kingdom Metazoa; phylum Nematoda; class Chromadorea; order Rhabditida; family Neodiplogasteridae; genus Pristionchus; species Pristionchus japonicus. The sequence continues at coordinate 99,432 of LS495864.1, read as the reverse complement.
AATTCCTAAGTGAATGACAAATCGGTGGATGAATAAGTGCAGCATGAATTAACCTCTGTTGATGTTCATCGAGAACATATCGATAGATGAATGAGATAGTTAGGAAGATCATCGTCCAGACGATCAATTGGGACAGAACTGCCTTAAACAAACCTTTTCATATTTGATTAGCATTATTCTCCAGTTATACTGGACTGTTTTGAAGTTGCACGTTCGGGTACGATGGTCCCAAGCGCTCTTGAGTCCCTTCTGTCTCATTAGAACACGTGCTCTATGAGGGGCCCTCTTCACCCTCACGGTAATCCCGACGAGAGATCAATCCTGGCTCACTGTCGAGGCTGCGCGCTCTCGCTTCTACTCTACTAGTGTTGTTTATTCGAATGATATTCGTCAAATAATATTCGACGAATAACTTTTTCAATCCTATTCGAACGGCCGATTCATTCGCGAATGAGAGAATGAATTCAGAATGAATTCAATTCGCGAATACATTTGTATTTAATCGCGAATAATTTTGTTTACGCAATCGGCCGTCGATTCCCTCTCTCGTGGTGAGAAGACATGAGGAGTGAGAGGGCGATTCGAAAGATTATTCGCGAATAAATGCAAATCTATTCTTGAATACTATTCGTGGAGGCCGATCCATTCGCGAATAAAATGAAGAATGCATTCGCGAATAAAACTCATTCTCGACTAATCTTGGGAAAGTTATTCGCGAATGCGAATGATTCGATCTAACAACACTATGCTCTACACTATCTATCGTCTCTCCATCGAAGGGAAGAGAGGTGATCAACCCCAGCATTGCGTCGGGTTGAGCCGCATAGGAGAGGCTCGACAGGAAAAAGAGGACGAATGCAGAAAACTCGATCTCGAACTCTACTTGGCAACTAGGGTTGGCAAAACGAGGTTAGCGACCTCGCAATAGAGTGGCTCTCGTTTGCGAGGGCGCAAAGGCGAGGGAGAGGGTTGCAACCTCGCATAGCCCATTGCGAGGTTGCATGCAAATGCGATGAGAGGGAGGGCAAATGGCCAATGGCAACCATAGAAGGTAGAAAATGTTATATACAATTTGAAAGCAGACAGTAGCAATAAACATGAACGGTCGTTGGGAAGAATATTTCGATTCGCCCATGCAGCTCTGTCGATTATTCGAACTTACTTTCCATACACTACCCCTCCATCGGAATAAGAGACGGAAGAAACTTTTGAAGTTAGTCTGGCTTACGTCGAGAGCATAGGAGATCGTCATTACTGGAATATTGCATTTTTCAATGTGAAAGTTCACGTCAAGGATCGACAACAGTTCAATTATTCAAAGTCATTTAATAATACGCTTTGCGCTTTAAAGTAAGCAACAACAAAAAAGAAACTTTCAATGCGTGTCTACAAAAATGTTTGAAATCTAGAGAAAACGCGAGAACACAAATCGAGCAAAGCTGCATATCTACAAAACAATGGGCAAGAAAAGATCTTGCAATTTCTATATTTGGGGGCATACAGGAAAAACAGAAGATAAAGATTCCGACCATGAAAAACACGAGCATTTTATTACGGCATCCGAAAGAATAAAGACAACTCTCTAGTTTGAATAGATTTCCGGTTACATCCGGAATTGTTTCCATACAAAGCTCCAATTTACGAGAAGTTAGAAAGTAACAAAGGGAAAAAGGTTTCGATGAGTGGTCTTTCTTCGGTCGCTGGGTGACTGAATGTACCCCCCCCCCCCCCCCAATACGAGACAAATGGGAGACGAAAGATGACTCAACTTACGAAACACGAATGAGTGGAGGGCTAAATTGTTCTGTGATAAAAATGAATGAGAGTGAGAGTGAAAAGGAGCGCGAGCAAGTAAGATAAAGTTTGGAAAGCAAAAAGAAGAGTTTCACTTGAGAGTTGGAAAGTAATCGTAAACGAAGGGCGTTGGTAGGAAGTTCGCAGAATCTTTTTTTAGCACATAATACTGTTCACAAAAGACAAGAGAGTAAGAAAAAGAAAAAGCAAAGATGTAAACTACTTCCGTCACTCTCTCTAAATACCACTTGAAGATTTCGTTATTTACCGCCCCCGTTCTTTTCTATTTCCTTTTAACGGTCTCAACAAATCCTTTGTCTTGCCAATAAGCTGGAAGAAAGATGAGGAATCAGAACAGCTTTTGTTCATAAAATTGCGGTAGATAGTTTGATGTCCCGTTCACTCTACAGAAAGATGCTAATGAAAAGATGATGTATGCGTGTTTGAAAATTTTGAGATGACATAAATATATTAGATCATTGCAAGACAGCAAAGGTTATGGCACGGACCGGGGATGACTAGATCAAATCACTCAGAACATATCAAATATATTAGATAATTTAAGTTTTCTCTGAAATCGTTAATTCAGCGCAAGACATGAATAGGCAATGCCCTTTGCTGAATAATACATTTCAATTCGACTGATTTGGAAAATACGACGATGGCGTATACATGTAATTGAAGAGAGTGAAAGAAGAGGAGAGAATGGTTGGATGCAGTAGGAGTATTCCACTCCAGATTCCATTACCTATCTCTTCTTTATTCTCTTCCAAACTTGATGAAGACTCGTCAGGTTTTCCTGCTCACTTAAGATTATCAAACAACCTAGATTATCAAACACAAGTATTTCTAAGCAGTCACATAAATTGAGAGAAGATGTGAATTAAATATTCTTTTGTGAGGAAGAATAGAAGGATGAGAGAGCTGCTAGCATCAAGCAAGTATGTCACGCGAGAAAGACACTTGTACTGTTTCCACATACACAAGAGAGAATGGACAAGAATATTTTCTTATTTTTTATACCTTAGATCTGGTCTAAAAGTAAAAGTATAAAAAAATTTTTTTTTAAGTATGCTCACAAATTTTCTCAAGCATGAACTAAACAACTTTCGTTCAACGCCGACAATGAAAGAAGGATGGCGCATCTAACCGCGGCGTCATAATTGAATATGGAAAGAAAGACGTACAAGCAAGCGAGCAGTTGTGATCTCTAAAAGACACAATGCGATCTATCCATTCGATAAGCCCTGAAATTCGGACAAATCGAAGTTCACAAGTGCGGTCGTGCCATAAACATTCGCAAATGCATAGAAGATGAGTAGCCTAGGGCGGTTTACGTTAGAGACAGAGAGGGTAGTCAAAAAATAAGAGAGCTTCTCAGAAATAACTGTGACCTACAGCTGTAATTTGAGTCGAACGTCTTCGAGATGAAAACAGAAATCGAATAGAGCAGTCCATCGAGCATTCTTGCAAGTGTTCAGTGATGTCTCTCACCAGTAAATAATGGAAAATACTTGAACAAAAGGGGAGCGTTTGCATAAATACGAGATGTGTGAGAAATAAACTAAAACCACTCAAAGACTGGTGAAAAGAAGACAGAACTCTTTTTTCTCTTTCTGCCTAAGATGCGAGTTTATGGCTTATCCATTAGGGCTGCAAAAAGCTAAACTGATTTTTTAATGTGTTGATTTTTTTCTCTAAAGCTCAAAAGCAACTGTTGGGGTATGTATGTACATCCGAAAAAAAAGAAGATATTGCTGTGTACACGACTGATAGATTGCTCCTTTCAGAGAAAGCTACAAACAAAAAGTACTCGAAACAGGAATTATGAAAGTGAGCTCTCGATGCAATCATAAATCACTAGTAAAGATCAATCAAAAACATAGATTAAGCCTATATTTCAGGTGCATTCTGAAGCCTGTCTAATCTCTTCTTGCTCAACGTTCATCCCATCACTCTAAATCTTTCCCTCACTCTCTCTCTCTCTCTCTGATCAACACACTTTCTCGTCTAAACTGCCTGAGCTCATTAATCATCAGGGGAGTGAGAGAGAGGCGAATCAGTATCAGCATTCGGGGCTGAGACAGAAGGTAGCAATAAATAAAGGTATGGTCAGATTTGTGGCGAATTGCGAATTTCGGCATTTTTTTTCGATAATTGATAACAGCACAAAAGAAGAGGTGTGAATTGTATTAATCTCGAATGAATATTTCCGCTCGAATCAGATAGGAATTGCCAAATCTAGACTCATAAATGGACATCTGAATTTTCCAATTTTGGCAATAAAAATTTTTATTCAATGAGCAATATGAGAACTAGTTAGAATATCTAAACATATACATACTTTGAGAGTCTAAGCTGCATGAATTTGTCTATAATTGATATATTATTTTTGCGTTACGGATCTTGGTTCCCAGAAAGATATCTATGTATATGACGACATCTTCGAAACGTATGAGCAAGCAAAATCAAATGATACGCAGAGAAACTACAAGAACGAATTGATCATTGTTTGTACACGATCGGTGCTCATTTCTCGTACTAGATGGACCATCTTACGATCTTCTTTTTCAATTTCTTTTTCGTTCAATGGGTTAACATCCAGAACAGTTTCGGGCTGAGATGCCCTTGCTGCTCGACCTGGTGCTGTCTGCAATTGGTCATAATAAGTACCAGTAATAAAATGAGTACCATCCCTTCGTTCTCTTTTCAGACTCACATTTATTAATGCCTACTTGAATTCCAATCAGTTCAATTTAACTTATCTGACCGATATCTCGGAGGGTGCAGGAGCTGCCTTTGGAAGAACGGAAAGAGACGATTTCATCGCAGGAGCTTTCAGAGGAACCAACTTGACCCATGGTGGAATACGATCGAAACTGAATGAATGTATCATGATAAAGCTGAGGCTCACAACTATATAGTAGTTTAACAAACTGGAAATGTTTGATATACGGTGGGCGCTTGATGATATAATTCGTTGGGTCTTATGTGCTCTCAAAATAAAATAAACCTACGCCCGTTCGCTCTTCGCTGTGCTTTTTGCTTTGGAATCGTCGATAGCTCTGAAGCGAATAGTTATAATGTTGTCTTTCGTTGTTACTGCATACCTTCGCCTTCCAGCATCGGGAGGAGGCGTCAGTGCGCGCAAGTCCAATTTCTCTATTTCAGGAGGCATACTAGACTGAACGATTGATTTCGTGGGTATCGTATTTGATACCTTCCACAATAATATTACCTGATTAATAGAATCATTAAAGATGTGAACAGGTCGTTCTGCTTCGAGATCAACCTCGGAAGAATCTGCATACGATTCTGCAATAGAAAAGATTTTTTCCATTATGACATGGTTAGTTAATCTATCTGGACTATTTGAATTAATATAGACATAATTGTTCAGCATTATATAATTATTTATTTAGTACCTTGATCGTCATGAAGCATATGCTGAATACGATCCAACTTCTGATTCAGGCGCGATAAATCTTCCTGCGCATTTTTCTATCAATATACTTTGAAATTCGATTATTTGTTCATACCTGGATCGCCTTTTCCAGTTCCATTTTGGCCTCAGCTTTAGTCGAAGGCGCTGGTCTCTCCTCTTCCCAGCATCTATCACATATTTCATTTAAAACGTAAATTTAAGCACTTTAAATTATTTTTCGCTATGAGAACTAAAAACATGTAGATAAACTATTGTCAGAACGTAAATTTGCCAAATCGAAACTATCATAATTAATATTTGTTACAAACCGTCTTGCGGATTTCCTTCCACTTGCAGGGATCACTGTCGGATTATCAGCAATTATATTATCCCGAATGTTGTCATTATTATTGCCTGCGTGCTTCCTATATCGCAGCTCCTATAAAGGCCCATTTTATGTTAAATATTTCATTCTACTGATATTCTAAAAATTGTCTCTTTTTTTAAATTTGTATAGCTCGTTACCGTTTCATTGTCCGTGCTTAAACTTTCCAAAAATCCCTCCTCTGCGTCCAGTTGAGCTTCCAAACTCCGTTGGAATTCGGATACTTCCCTGAATTGAATCGCATTCTCACACTACTGAATGGGTATGGATGTGGAAGGGGGGGGAGGGTGGAATGGGAAGAAATAGAATATGACGAACCGTAATCTCTGTCTCATTGTATTCTTGAAATATACAGGTCTTGAAGTGGGTGGAGGAGGAGCGCGAGCCGATGGTCGTCTGAAAAGAGATAACTTGTCACATTACCTCTAAGAAAATATGGACAGCAACCAGGGCTTACATCTGCGTCTTGTATGATCTCTCTCATGTCACCACTTTATTCTCAGAAAGTTTTCGAAAACATTTATAAAGCCACTTGCAAACACTCGTTAATTTAACATTTTTATTCGGCTCGATATTGCTTTGCTACCTTGTAAGGTACTTTCTCTTCCTTCATTCACCCAATTGATTCAAAGTGGGGTGACTCTCACCGACCACTCTTCGGTTTTTGTTCTGCTTGCTCTCGCGTGTTGTCAGAGAAAGAGGGGACACCATGGCCAGATATAATCGAAGAAATATTATCTCTGATATCGTTTTCCGACTATAGAGATTATGTGGAATAGATTAGGTAACTAAAAAAGTAGTGCAAAATCATTAACAGAGAATATATGTATCTGTATTTACTATCTGAAGTGCACTACGCAACAATATTCAGTTGTTTCTTTTCTATTCGATCTCATAGGAAGTTAGATGAACTCGATTCGTTGCTACGTATATGTAAATATTTATCTTAGTCGTGCCATTGGTGCAAATTATCTCTTTTTATCTTCTCTATTCTTCTTCTTCTAGAATTAACAAGAACCTGACATAAGATATTTGGACGAGATCGGAATATCGATATCACTAATCCCCCCCCCCCCCCTCATCTCTCCCTTTACAGTCGCTAATCGCCCCATTGGATCGTCCAACTCTCCTAATCTCTCGCTATCTCGCATGGCGTGAGATGAACTTATAACTCCCTTCCGTTGGCGAGAGAGCGTGCTAATCGAGAGTATATAGTGGCAAATGAAGAAGATATAGACTGGGTTGATTGGAGAGAGCCCAGAGTGGTAGGAATAGATAGGGTAGAGAAGAGATGCTATTCTCACTTCCATCTTCTTCCATCTTCCTTCCCGCTCCTCTATTGTATTGCACATTGTCCTATTTGATACTCGCGTATGCCATACTTATCTTCACTACTGATATTAAGAATGTCGGCCACAGAGAGACAGATTCTAAGACTCGTGACTGCAGCTGCATCTGGAGAATTCAAGCAGGTCGCAGTTCTTCCCAGGTGTCTTATCACGTTCTTTTCTTTCTTTTGAATTCATTCGTTCTTCCACCTAAATTTAAAAGTCTTACCAAGTTCATTTATTTCAGAACAAGCTCACTCAAGTTCAACGGCCTCCTTACATCATCAAAGCACTCCGAGGTGTGATATATTAGTGAACAGTGAAAAACTGTCATCGGCTCTATCAAAAATGTTCAGGTGACCTCGCTCGACTCAATCTCGAATGCCGATCTTATTGTGGTTGACAACGTTCTGGTATCGGATGGACTAGTCACGAAAGATGGACTGCAAGGAGGTGGAATAATATGTTTGAATGGTCTTCTTTGATCATCCTTGTGTATTCAATTCATCACGGTCTGATGCTCTTATCATCAGGTCCTCTTGATTCCTTCCTTCTTTCGGCTCTAACTGCTCTCAACACTGGAGGAATTCTCGTTGTCAGGTACGCATTAATGAGATTTTTATGAGTGTTTTTCAATGATAAAAAGTGTTTTAACAGAGAGGATCTGAGTGTGCATGCGAATCCCCGAGTGACTCTTCCTTCTCTTACGGACTATGTCGATGTATTCAGGTATGTATATTTCACTATTATTCTCTAATCGTTTAGTCATTTAGACGTGACATTGCTGGAAAGTACGTGGGATTCGACTTCTACTGTGCTGAGCAGGTTCACTTCAGAAAAGTACTTTGTTATCAGAACTAATGTCTCAACAGATCGACTCCTCGATTCATCTTGCTGGCAACTACCTTGACTTCGTGTGGATTCTGCGAAAGAAGGAGTTTACTCCGGTTAGTTTGTGAACTGACTCAGTTGACGATAATAGTGCGCACTGTAGCCTGCTGCTGACGCGGCTACGGTCACTTTCCGCGATTTCCTCGACAAGACTCAGTACACAAATACTGGAATTGGGGCATACGAGTGGATGTTCGGAAAGGATTTCATCTCGCCCGGAGGGTACGGTGTTATTGAACGGATTTGTTTCATCCTAATGATTTTTGTAGCTACGATGAGAATATTCGTGTGCTTGAGCAGTTCGGAGGTTTCAAATACGGAGCCAAGATGCTTGACATTGGCAGCGGCATTGGTGCGTCATTCGAGATCATAGATCAACGATTAAGTATCAGTTCAGGTGGCGGAGTTCGCCAGGCAGCAGCTGTGTACGGACTGCAAGTGACGGGAGTTGACCTGTCGGCTAATATGCTCTCCGAAGCCATCGTGCGTGTGCACGACGAGAAGGATTCGAGGCAAGTGTCAAGATTTGAATGTTTATTCAATTATTTACTACAGAGTGAACTATTCGATCTGCGATGCTGTGACGTATGATTTTGGAGAGAATGTGTACGACTACATTTTCTCTCGTGATTGCATTCAACATATTCCCGATCAAGATACTCTCTTCAAGAACATCTATGTATGTGTATTCGTATCCTCTATTCAATAGGAAAACGTATTTCTCGCAATCCAATACATTCCCAGTTATCATTATCTAATTGCAGAAATCACTCAAACCCGGAGGAGTTGTTTTGATCACTATGTACGGCAAAGGCAAAGGTGCTTGGACAGAGGCATTCAAGTCAGTTCTATTTTCTATCTTTGATCTTTTTCTGACTGTATCTTATCGATGCAATTCAGGAAGTACAATGACCAGCGTTTCTACCATCTGCAGACACTTGACGAGGTCAAGGAGGTATGTCACTCTTCTAATATCCCATCGTTCATCTCACGCTACTTTCAGAGAGCACTCAAACACGGTTTCGAAGCAGTTCACGTTGAGAACATGACTGAACGATTCCGTGAGATTCTGACACACGAGCGAGCTCATCTGGAGAAGGAGAAGGCAGACTTCTTCAAGGTTTCATCTGCTTTCTTCAACCAACTTTCACATTTGATCCTTTCCAGAACTATACTCAAGCTGAATTCGATTCGCTGTACAATGGATGGTCGGCCAAGCTCAAGTACATCGAAGCTGACAACCACAACTGGAATCTATTCAGAGCCAGCAAACCCGCTCACTAGACATTTTATCCTAGTGTATATTGTATCAACATTCCTCACAACGCATATTCACAATCCCATAACAGATTGTATATACCCCGTTTGGTACCGCTAACAATAAAAAAAGGTTGAAAAGTAACGAACAGCTGTGAGCAGAAACGAGAAGCGCTAACCTCTCTAACTTCCTCCGTGCATATTCAGCTATGAGATCCGTTCTCTTCTTTCTCGCATCGTCTTCTCGGAATGAAAATGACCCAGAAATCGATGGAGTCGCTCTAAAATGTTTAATACACACAGAGAGAGGAAAATCTTCTACCGTACCTCTTAATTCCTCTTTCTGTGATAATCAACCTTCGCTTACCTATCTGGGTAGCTCCTCGCAGTTGCAGTCATGTTCTGTGCTCGTCTAGTACTCAATGGCACGCCAGAGCCAATGTCTTCCATTGCGACCCCTTGCTGCGAAATTCGAAATTCTACACGATTTCAGATTGCATTCAACTTACTCCTCGAGGTGAGCATAGATCATGAGGAGCGAGATGCAATCTGAGGGTGATGAGTCCTCCCTCAGCAGATGATTGATACGCAGTCCAGCAGTCAGAGACAAAACGCATCTGATCGAAGCGAGCTCTGTCCACCTGATTGAAGAAGATGTTCATGATTGCACTTTTATGTTTCTTCACTTCGCTCTAACCAGATCGGTTTCAGCTGGAATCTTAACAACATACCTTTACATCCTCTCCAATCTTATTCAACAGCCACATGCAGTCACTCGTATCACCACGAGGTGTCGAGAGTGGTGCATCTTGATGTTGAACAGCCAGAGAACCAATCACTGCCTCATGCCAAATCTAAAAATTGTTCAGGGCATTGGAAGGCAATTCCAGCGATTTATATTTTGATTATTATCAGATCTGATTTTTTAGGGTTATCATCGCATCATTAATTAACTTCTTCAACTCACTTCTCTGTTCGTTCTTCCATAAGATGGTAGATTGGAGTGCGAGTTGACTTTCGAATGAATCCATTCGGCCATCAATCGTACATGAGCCGCATCCGTCTCGCGCGCAAGGGAGAAGAACCTATTATTTACAGTTGCATTTCAGTGATTTTCTGTCTAGCTCTGTATAGTGTATTCGATTATGTAAAGACTCAACCGTTCAAATGGCTTGAGGTCGCTTTCATTCTCGTCTTCAGTAAGCAGAGCTTGGTACAGTTGAAGAACTCCCGATGATTGCTTCTGTAGAAATGAATTCATTACGGCCTTGATATATTCCATCTCTAACTTCTCATCTACTCACATTTTTCACTTTCGATGCAAGACTGCTTTCATCTCGATAGATTAATCGAAGCACAACTAATATGAGTCTGCTCATATTACTGCAGATTGTCGATTGCAGTCGAGGTGTCGCTGTCTGAATATTTGTTTTTTTTGGTCATTTATAATCTCATTTTAGAAATAATCGATAACATACAATACATACACCTTAGTAAAAACTCAAAACAAGAAGGAAAATATAAACTAACAAGTAAAACTGAGATGCTAGCTCACTTGGAATACATAGTCGTATTGTGCCAACACCGAGAGAGAAGAATTGAGTTCTTCTTCAAGTCGATTGGTCTTCGATAGAGAATGGACGAAGAGACGGAGATATGCATGCAGTTTTAGATGAATAACCTAATTAAGTATCAATAATGACTTCTTTACTGCTCAGGTCGGTGATTTCTGTGTTATCGTCGCCTGAGCTCACCTCTTCCTCCGATAGTGTGTCGTTTGCAGCGAACATGCGCTTACAATACAATGGAGCTCGTGGAAGCTGAAATATTGCACATTCGTCAGAATAATTGGGAGTACTCACAAGATGCTCTTCTCTCACGAGCACATTCAATTGGGCGAAGAGAAACTGAAATGTATCTACATTGAAGTAAGCGATTGGACAGAAATCATACCTCCATTTTATTAATGATCTGCGTTTCCAGTCGCAGGATGTAAGGTTCATTAGTGACGATGTCTAATTCAAGTAGAGACTGAACGACGTTCTCCTCCAATTAGAAATCATTATTTAATCATAACCATCCTCACTTATTTTACGTTCAACTTTTTTCATGTTAGATTGCTAGAGTTTACCTCGATTCTCTCAATCGTTGATTCATAGTGAGCAGGAGCGCCAACGATGGCATTTATAGATCGACTGAGTGTATCCGATATCAACTCGGAGCAGTACTGTTTCGTTAGCGTGAGTCTGTGAAAGCGCAGATTATTTCTACGAGAAGAAGTATTCTTCATGATGCTCGCAGATGCAATAAATACAAACCCGTAGTTGATATCTCCGTACATCCTCAGCATCACAGTTGATCGTCGATCGGCGAAGTGGTCCGTATAGAGTATTGCTTCTAGTACGAAACCTGAATAAATTATAGAAGTCAACAGAATCCATGAAATTGGTAGAAACTGGTAATAAATATATTGTCTTTGAGTAGATACGAATAATGCTGACCCGCCCTTGCCAATACCACAGCTGGTAACTTCGGACTGTAGCAAGTAGGCAATCGTGCAGCAAACTCTGATCGATCAATTGAAGCATACGTTGATGCATCTGATAAAGTGGAGTGAAAATGAGTAGGAGGATGATGTATTGATAGGAGGGACTCACCTAATGCGGATAGATCGCTCCATGCGAATAAAGTAGGCAATCGATCTGATTCTTCAGATGGAAGTAATAGAGGAAAGTCGAGATAGAAAGCCGAGAGCAAGCTGAAAGTATTCATCAGTGGCATTTTTGATAGATGCATTTTTTTCCTCTGAGTTTGTCTGTGCCATTGAAAATACAAAAAACAAATATTGTCAATGTTGAACGTACCGTGCAAAATCCACCGCCCTTTCTCTGCGTTTGAGAAATGCATCGACGAATTCTTGAGGCGACAACAACCGCAGTAATGATAACCCGACCAGATTCGTCATGGAGATGACAACTGAAAAGTGCACGAATCAACTCATATGAGAAGTGCTTAAAGCAATGATGATGAGAACAAGCTATCTACTCGAAAATTCGGTGTTAGTCGCAACAATTTATGGAAAGAGCACGAGGGGGGGGGGTTTGAGGCCAATGTCAGAATAAAGCCGACTATTCCGTTTCAGCTGCTATTTCAATCCGTTCTAGGACTGCAGAACTTTATCTTTTGAATTTGTATCTCACCCTCGTTTTTACACTTCGCGAAGGGTGAAATACGAAAAAGGCGGAGACCAACAAGGGAGAAAGGCTGAGAGTGGTCACTAGGCTACTGAATAGCCCTACGAATTTCCGGTCCTTTCTCGAAATTGCGCTCTTCGAAAGGACGAATCTGTATGTATATAGTAAAATTTACATCGAGAATTTCAACAGCTATTAGATTAATTGTAGCATATTTGCGAAATGTCAGTGAGAATATGAATCAGGCAAGGTGGCAATTTGAAACTGGTGAGAAAATTCAGTTGGAGTCGCTGATAACTTATTGGTTGCCAAGTGAACGAAGTTGTGTCTGGAAAGAGAGAACCTGGTATTGAGAGGGAGAAAAATCCTGTATCAGTAAGCAAGGGGGAATGAAATGACGAGAACTCGAAGTGTAGAAGTATCCGCAGTTTTCTTGACCTCGCAGTCTCAGTAATATTGAAATACAGCAAAATAGTGTTATATGTCGGCTTGTGGATTCGAGAACGAGTACATCAGTATTCAGGGGGAGGGGAGGGTGTTCAAAGTTCCATGAGTTGATCAGTCTTATGTTAAAGCATTCTCTATGTAGAAAAAAATCAATCACAACTTAGAAAAAGCAAACACAGGAATTTCAAACAAAAATCGGGGTAAACGTTTACGGTATATCGTTTCTGTCTACGTACATATTAGCGGAAGAGTTTGTTTAGTGAAGACAATTTATAGTAAAGCATAGTGAATGCATCGAAGACGAGAAGAGGTGAAAGGGACAGATGGGAAGAGAGAGAATGGATATATGAGAGAGTAGAGAAGAGTAGAGAATCCGAGAGTAGATGTAGGAAAGAGAGAGGGGGTGTATCCATGGTGATGCGTGTGTAGATAGATGTAGTCCGAGGGCAGAAATGGAAGGGCAAGGACAGGAAGTGTTCCTGCATTGACTAACGGATCTTGAGTGATCTTGAGTATCACCAATCATTCTTTTAATTCGGACTTCAGCAGCTTATGAGTGATCAAGGCAGATCACGAGGATTTCACACGTGAAAAAAATTCAATACAGCAATATTTTTATTTGTTGAGACAAACATATGCAATCTGGAAAGCTTACTATTGTCATTTTTATGTCTTTGGAGAAGTTGTTGTGAGAAAAGGGAGTGAGGGAGCCATACTCATCACATACAGTGCACATATTCGATACATGTCGGCACAATTCCTTATCGGCTCTAAACTCATCCGTCTCACATGTTCACATACTCTCTTTCGCTTGAGAAACGATGAGTTGCCTTAAAACGAGAAAGGGAGACATGGACAGAAAGAAAATTGTGCATTTCACAAGAATTTCGGTAAATGTATAAATGGACAGCACAACTTCAACTTATCAGTGGCTTCAATTTTTGGTGTTTTGTATAACCGTAACTATTATAGTGGCCATGCTAACGCTGCTTCTCCTATGCATCTCGGTGATATACATAGCATACAGGTGCGCCGTTTCATTTATCATCTACACTTTTCCTCCCATCCGTTCAGATACTACTCTGGTCGGAATCGATACTGGACAAACCGAGGCATTTCTGGTCCTGTGCCCGAACTTCTTTTCGGAAATCTACGATCGATTTGGTCGTATGAGAAACCAAGACCTCTAGTTCTCAAGGAATGGACTAAACAGTTTGGAAAGGTATTTTTTTCAATATATACATATTAACATCCAGCGCAAAACCAATCATGATGTAAACACCCATTCAGGTGTATGGATATTTGTCTGGCCAGCGTCCATTCTGGGTTATCTCTGATCCAGCCATGATCAATGAGATATTTGTCAAACGATTCGACAACTTCTACGCACACGCAGTTGGATACTTCTTGTTGTAAGCGCAATTTCATTATTCCTTTTCTAGCGAGCCGAGTTGCAAGAATCAGAAGATTGTTCGGATACTCACATGGCTGAATCCAGAGGAGGGCATTGGAAGAGATTGAGGTATGATTGTCTGATTATAACCCCCATAACCTATTAATTAATTCAGAACACTGAGCACAGATGCCTTCAGCAATAAAGCTATGCGCAATATCTTCCCCACAATCAAAAGATCAGCAATGCTCATGGCAAATTTGATTGAAAAAAAGCATGGAGAGGAGATAGATTCATTGCGGTACTGATAGCATCAACGATCTGGTCAAACCCATAGTCAATTTCAGATACTTCCGAGAATACACAATGGATATCATTTCTAAAGTCGCTCTAGGTATCTCTGATAATCAAATGTTCGAGAACGGATATGTAGGATGGTGCAGCGACTTCTTTCTCAAGTGAGTCTCCTTTTGTGATTTGATACAACTTGTGTATATTTTAGACCCCTTTCTCATTGGATGTTTGCACTCCCTTCACTGTTTCCTTCTCTAGTGGACTTCTGGCGAATTTGTGTATTGGTTTCATGTGGGTGAAAAAATTATTCAAGATAGTGAGGATTGAACATATTTTCAGCCTTCTTTATTGACTTCCCTGTGATTACTCTCGCAAGAGAAATAAAGAAGACAGTCCAAGAGAGAAAGAAAGAAAGAGTGAGAATAAAGCGTCGATTTCCAGTAATCAGAAATTATTGAGGAATCTGGAGCTGCTCCTTCCAACGATATAATGGACATGTTCTTGGACGCTGAGGTTGACGTAAGTCAGGTTGATTTCGGAGCAGATGGAAAGGCAAGAAAAACAAAGAGTAGGATTTCTGAAATATTTTACTCATTTTAGGTAAGGAACAAGTTGTCACTCAATGAGATCGTCGTCAATATCAAACTTTTCCTGCTGGCGGGATATGATGTAAATTTTTTGGACCGAATTCTTGTTCGAATCAGTATTTTCTTTAAGACAACCTCGATCACTCTCGCTCGAACCGTTCATTTCCTCGCCAATCATCCAGAGATTCAGGAGAAACTTAGAGAAGAAGTCGATGATGTCATTAGTGATGAGGTAAGTAATAGGTCGAACAACCATTTTACAGTACTTATTTGTCGTTCAGAACTTCGATCTTGAAGATATTGGAAATCTACCCTATGCAGAGGCTGTAGTTAAAGAGACGCTGAGACATCACCCACTAGGCAGTGGGCAAGTTGTAGTCAATTCTGAATTGTACGCAACGCTACCATTCTAGATTTACAACTCGTGAATGCACAATTGCTTGTGAGATCGAAGAATATAAGTTCGAACAGGGCGATATGATTATGCCGGATGTGTGGAGTCTTCAGATGGACAAGGATGTGTGGGGCATGGATGCGCAAGAATTCCGGCCTGAACGGTATAGGGTATATTAGTTCGGTCACGAAGCAACTTCAACACTGTAGATGGCTGGAGGACTCGACGAGAGATCGATCCGCTTATCTTGCATTCGGAGAGGGTCCGAGAATCTGCCTCGGCATGAAAATGGCCATTCTAGAAGCTAAGGTGACGAAATTTAAAATCGACCCTGTAAACTGAAATTTGTTCAGGTGGCACTTGTCGTGCTGATGAAAAACTTTACGATAGAAAAGACGAAGAACACGGTATGATGAGAATCTATGATGAAATATCTCATGTTTTTTTTATTTGAGAATCCCCTGAAGATGGTCGGCTCCTTCTTGGTTGCATTCGACAAAGTTCAAGTTGCAATGAAGAAGCGTATCGTTTAGATCTGCATTTAGCTCACAAATCATTGTTATTGTAAATCCAGATTTAACTTGATTCTTAATAATGAAAATAAAAACGCCACTCGAAAAGGAATCAAGAGTTCGCATAGAGTTCGCTTCGCTCACCTACCACAACTGATTAACAAATGGTTATATTATTTTTACAAGATATTTTAAATATATACATAAATAAAATCAGTCAGCGATATATCACTTGATACAGTAATCTTTTGATCAGGTGAGTTGAAGCATTACTTCTATTGAGAATCTTTATCTTTATCTAATCTTCTCATGTTTCAAGTATAGTTTGGTTGTATACTTCGGTCGCACCACCGTTTATCCTTCGATTGCACTTTCGCCTAGACGCTACAACAACGTTCACTATCTCTTTTTAATTGATATGCGCACTGTGAGATTCGCTCATTTTGCTCATCAGTTCCAAATGTTCTGTTCTATTCATTTCATCATGTTTTGAAGCTGTCTTGAGAAATCGGAAAAGAGAGGGGAGGGGGCTTGTTGCCTATTCTCCTCGTGCTGTTCACGTGCTGGGGCCACGCCCCTTCTAGAGGCCTCTCCCGAATCCATGGATTGCACGTCTGTCTGTTCCTCATTTCTCTGAATACTTCATCGTTTCATTTCTAAGTTCAACCACGTGTTAGTCGCTCTTCCTTTCCCTCTATCGATCTCTCTAATGCCGTCCGTCTCGTCACACTCTTCCTTCTCTCGTCGTAACGCATTGCGTGCATTCGAGTGTGCTTATTATTTGTTTACCCGATTAAGTAGAAATAATTCTACCTATCATCGTGGATGGGCGCTCCTGTTGATTAGTGATTAGTATTCCTTACGCGTGTTCTTATGTTCTACTTTACGGGCCAAATGTTCTTCAAATGTCAACGCTGAAATATTTGCAGTTAAAATGTCGATGGTCAATCGACGTATTTCACTCGGATCGCCCAAGGATCTGAAAGAAGTCAAATTCTTCGATGAGGAACCCATTCCCGACGTGCCTGTGAAGGGTGCAAGAGTGAAGGTTCGTGAATGTTTCACAATACAAAGTTTCTTCTCCTGCCCCCTCCCTCCCCCACCCCACTTGCATGTGTTTTTCACAATAAAGATATGCTATTAATTAATATAGAGTACCTTTGGCTATTGTGCAAGCACTGGTTTCACAGGTATGTTACGCGGGCGTGTGTCTGACCGATCGCGAAGTGACGAACACGAAGCAAGCTAGAATCACCAATGGAATCAAGGATACCTCACTTTTCCCAGGTATGGCGTTATATTTTGAACGTTTTCTCCTTGTTATTCATTTCTAATTGAACAGATTAGATTTGAAATCGCTGCTTCAACAGGGTATGAAGTATCGGGTGTCGTTGAATCCTTCGGAGATGAATCCAAGCCGGAAGAGTACGGACTAAAAATTGGAGATAAGGTATGTCTTTTGTTGTTGTTTCGCTCAGTAAAAAAATTGCTCGTTTTTGTGAAAATTGTTGAAAAATTGTAGGTGATCGTGTGGCCGACTGACGAGATGGCATCGCACGGCTATTCGGATTTCGTCGCTGTTCCCACTCTTCACTTCCTGGTTAAAGTAAGAACAATTGATTGTTAAACCGAAAACAAAGGGATTTTTGTTGAATAATGCTCAAATAAGTTCATTGTAGATTCCCGAGACACTCTCAATGCACGTAGCCTCGATTCTTCCTGCCGGAGCCACTTGGGCCCTTTCTGCAATTCTGCAGGTTTTATTTTCTATTGTTAAATCAATTTAGCATTTTTTCTAACTTGTAGTATATCAACGTGAATATGAAGTATGTCCACTTTATCATTTGCCGGAACAAAGATACGATTCAGTGATTTTTTTATTGTTCTAGCATTTGTTCTTGCGCGTTACTTCCTAGCGACAACATAAACGACTCAATTCAGGCTCGCCCAATCGTAGAGGCATTCTCGCAGTCGAAGGGATTCTGCAATATTCTCATCGTGGGAGCGGGTGGTCTCGGACTTTGGCTTCTCAAATTGGCCAAGCATTTCCTCCAAGGGCACAATGACAGGTATGCTTAATGTAGTAAGTCAATTTTAAATTGGAACGTTCCGTGTCGTATTCGCAATGCATCCCTTACATTGTTTTTGCTAAATTCGAAGCGATTCACGTGATTATATTTACGCTAACTGCAGAAAGATCAAGCTGATGGTAGCTGATGGAAAAGAGGAACGTTTGTGTCTGGCTGAAAGGAACGGAGCAGACTTCGTGGTCCATTGGGATGATTCAGGTTAGTGTCCTGTTTTTTTTTTCTTCGTTATTTCAAATTCAGAAGAGTGTATTGTTTCACTTCCACCGTGCCCATCGTTAAATACACACTATATAAATTAGGAATATTTATTGATTAGTTAGCATCTCTCAGGATTAATGGGGTATAGCGTCGAGTCGGCTGTTACGAACTGAGCATGTAATACAATGGCTCCATTGACCTCGTGTACCTAAAAAACGTTACTGTTTGTTTTCATGTTTATTTTTTCTTCCGAGTTGCCTTACGTCCAATGGCTGGTTGAGCTCAGTTTCATAGGAGGGATGATTGTAAGTACAAGATAGACAGTGCGCAGTGTTTGCTCCAGGAACGCGCATGTATTGAAGCTCCATCTACAAAGCAAGATTGATGCATTTCTTTCGTTTGTTGAATTGCTGTTGATTCACCAATACGGCAGTGCTATTCAATCTCCAGATGTCCATATGTGCAAGCTCGTTGACTACTTTATCATCAAAACAGATTTTCTGTAATTTTTTTGTTTTCGTTTTTTTAATAAAAAAATACCTTATCATCACGTTCGGAATCATTCGGAGCCTAAAGTATTTTATGTTGTTGAAAATGATTGCAACTGAGTAAACATACCGATAACTCGCCTTCCCATCGATATTCAACACTGACAGGAAACGCTCCTGCAGATCCTTTCCCTTGCAATACTACCGCACTTTTTCCACTCTCTCCTGCTTGATTGAGACTCTTCTTAGCATAAGTAATCAACCTTAGACGACTGCCGACAGGGAAAGATGAAATCTCCTGCACGAATTCAGCATACATCTAGAGTTAAAAAAATAAACAGATAAATCTCACTGCAACAATGCGGTTTGAATTCTTATCGTTTATGGATGTGTCAAATCTAGCAAGAATCTGATCTTGTTTCTCATTGAGGATCAGCTCATTGGTATAGTGAATCTGTATCTGAATTGTTTAGATTTCGTATTGCCCATTCAGATAGACAGTTACCTGTGAAGTGGGATCGTTGGGAGTGGGGATCCATTCATCTGTCCATAGATGGATGGATTTGATCTCGTCCATAGATCTAAGAGTGTGAGATAGGACACCTCCTGTGTTCTGGAAGAAGACTCGCATCTCGTTGGAAGATACCTTAACGATGAGTATGATAGCTATGTTAAGACATCAATACATACCTTGAGTATATCCACAGTCCACATATCGAACATGCTTGGTTTTTTTCCGAGAGGAATATGGAGACCTTTTCCAAATGTGCGCGATATCTGAATGCTTACATGGGAATGATCTCAACTCACATATCCCGATCTTCACCAAAATTGGAGGGTCGTTTAAGTCGACTGAGCCGATCTCAAAACCGTTTTCAAAAGCTGCGACCGAAGTCGTTGAGCAGGGTTGCAGCAATTTGAAGTTTAGCCTGTGTGATTTTGCCTGAGTCGTTTTCGCGAGACGTAAGAAGTTTTCTCTCTAGCTCCTCCAGAAGCAGCGGTGGCCGAGTGGGATAGAGGGTGGTGTATTATACGGTAGGGTCTGGTTCGATTCCGCGCCGACGCATTTTTCTTTTGTCGCTTTTTGCTCGATGTCTCGACAACTTCCAAACTACTGATGGCTATTTTCAAGATTTTTCAAAGTGAAGAATATTGGAAAAGCGTGTTTTGTAGCACTTGTGAAGTAATATGAATGGTTATGTGAATTCTGATTTTCAACAGTCTCGAATGTGCCAGTAACACTACTGGCTGCTTTAAAAAATCGTTTCAAAGCACATTCACTTCGATTTTTCAAAAATATTTTTTGCAAGTTGTCGAGACATCGAGCAAAAAGCGACAAAAGAAAAAAGCGTCGGCGCGGAATCGAACCAGACCCTCCCGTATATTACACCACCCTCTATCCCACTCGGCCACCACTGCTTCTAGAGGAGCTAGAGAGAAACCTGCTTACGTCTCGCGAAAACGACTCAGGCAAAATCACACGCTAAACTTCAAATTGCTGCAACTCCATTCAACGACTTCGGTCGCAGCTTTTGAAAACGGTTTTTTGAGATCAGCTCAGTCGACTTAATGTGCCCTCCAATTTTGGTGAAGATCGGGATATGTGAGTTGAGATCATTCCCATGTTAGCAGTTTTTTGTGACTCCCAAGTTGCGAGTAATAAGAACTGCTATATTCACTGCGTAAGCATCGGGGTTTGAATCAGGCTGCATGAAAATATAGTGTTTGTTGCATACCCCAGTTTGAGATCCAGTGCGAATTCCGTAGTTCTCGTCATCACTGATTTGAACGATTGCCGGGATATCTTTCAACGAATCGTAGTCCTGGGTAGAATCCGTGCGAAGATCTATGTATCTAAAGAAGTTACTCATTTAATTGATATCACAGATATTCAAACGTTCGGCAGTCTTCCCCTTTGCATAGTTCCTTGTTTATCTTGAAAAAGACGGTTATTATGGTTCCTGAAAAGAGGTCAAATGGGGTTAAGGAAGTAATGATTACCTGTCGCGAAAGGAGCGACTAAGTCTTTGTGAAGGAGTATGGTTTTAGACGAAAAAGCTAAAGGGAGGAGAGAAACGAGACAGAAGATGTTCATTTTGTGTGAATCGTCCGTTTTCGACCGCTTTTTATATATTTTCGAATATATTTGTAGATATAAGATAAATAATAGTAATTGATGTGATAAACACGATCTTATTTCAGAATTCGAAGAGTATCTCATCATGCGCACTAAGGACGTGGCGAGAACTGGAGTGCAGGTTTGTTTGCTGTTGATATACTTGAATAGTGAGAAATGTGGTGTAGTGTGGTCAATTATTAGGTTGATGAATAGTAATAATTGATGCATTGCAGGTTGTTTTTGATTTCGTAACCTCTCCCCGTACGGTCACTCGCTCCCTCAAGTGTCTCGTCGAGGTAAATAAGCGAATCTCTTTCCTAATCTCCTGACTATATCATCTTCTTTATATCATTAATTTTCACATCATTTATCTTTATTTCCATTCCAATCAGCGTGACACTGATTCCAGGGAGGAGTTCTGTTCGTGGGTGGTCTCTCTGGTCTCGATGTACAGCTGCCTATCAAGATGGTGGCCAAGAATCGGCTGGCCATAATGGGAGTTACGAGGTGAGTCGAGAGTAATATTCGTAGATGAACGTGACTGATTGTATGTAGAGCTGCACAATCAGTTTTATGGCAACAATACCAGTCTTGTGAAAACAGTTTCATATCAAATATCGATTCCTTTGTCAATACATTTCGATACAGAGGTTCGATCGACCAGCTGAAGAACCTCGTGAACCTGATCGCAGGAGGACAGATCGAAGCACCTGACTACAGAGTATATCCCGTAGACCAAGCCAGCATGGTACTGTTTCAAGATTCTGGTATGCTTAGTGAAAGATCATCCAGATTATGAAATCTGTGCGAACGTATTGCCGTTACTTGAATTCGAATTTTAATAACCTTCTAAGGGATTCGTTCTGTCGGATAATCAAATCATAGTTTTGTTAATATGTAATATACTTGGTTGTCCAGGTGCTCAAGCAGCTGTCCATGTCCGAGGTCGAAGGCAGAGCCATCCTGCAGGTGAATTGTTGTTCATTTCTATGTACGGAACTTCAGTAGACTTGTATGTGCCACAATCAGAATATGTATTCTAATGCGCAGGTGTGCGATCCCAATACTGCACTCGATAAGAAGGTCGAAGCTAAGACGGAGTAGATCTCCGTAGCTCATCGTCAGCCGATCCATGAGTCTTCTGCAAAAAAGTAAGATTACGGTACCATGCATTCATTGTATCTTCCATTGCCATACCCCTTATTTCCCCGTTTCGAGTAGTTTTCCATAGCACTATTCTTCTACCTTTGCACAATGACAGAATTCTGTAGATTGCAAACATTATTTCCCGACCTAAGATTCCGATGCTACACATTGTTCTAGTCGTTAGCTTTCATAAGCTAGAGTTCGCCTATTACAGATAATTCTTGATTTCATTTTTTAAAGTGTCCATCCTCAGAAATATACTCGAAAACACAGTGTAGAATAGATTAATCACTTTGTAGTTTGCTCAGCTGTTTATTGTAGACGATTGTCCAACATTTTTCTATTCCTCGCAAGATTTATGGCAAATTGTTCTCCGTGACGTAATAAATATATTCTAATAAGTTTGTCAACGGTCAATATTGATGCTAAAAAATTGCTATGTTTGTAAACATTGTCGGATATCGAATTTGGAACTATGTGGGATTTATAGAAGCTTTAATAAGGAGTTCAATGGCCTCTCCATCGATTGAATCCAATACAGCTTCAAAGGATATGAGCAAGTTCGCTTTCGAGGTATGATTTCCCTTCCCCATCTCAGACATTTCTAATGTTTTAACACAGTGATAAATCATAACAATTAAATGCACTCCCAGCTGCAGGCTTTTGAATTTCATCCAATTCGATTAAATAATTATTAATTAGTTGCATTAGGTGCTTACGACTTCTCGTCGGGCTCGAAGAGGACGATTGACGACGCCTCATTCTGTAGTAGAGACGCCCGTGTTTATGCCAGTAGGCACTCAAGGAACAATGAAGGTAATAAGAAACGAGATGTTCATCGAAAGTAGATACTTATTGATGCTCGCATCATGTCTAGCCCTATACCATTATCCTATTAATTTTTTTTCAACACTTCGACCTTTTTAAACAAATATAACAGGGAATTCTACCGGAGCAGTTGATCACGATGGACTGCCGTATTCTACTGTGCAATACGTACCACCTCGGCCATCGACCTGGACATGAGGTACTCTCTAACGATTACAGTCTTCGTTCAATATTACATCATTTTCATCCCCTGTGTGTCATTTACTCAATTTAGATCGTTGGAGATGCGGGCGGTATTCACAAGATGATGAACTGGCCGAGAAGCATTCTCACCGACTCTGGAGGATTCCAGGTAGAACACCTAACATTCGTTGATGGAGGAACGCTACCATGGCATATCCCCAATATCATGCAATACGTGGGAAAAATCAGTTTATTATCCATTCTAGATGGTGTCGCTGTCTAAATTGATGACTTTGGATGAGGATGGAGTTCGATTTGAGTCACCTCACACAAAAGAGATAACGAATCTTCCTCCTGAGGAGTGTATTCGAGTGCAACAGGTTTGTTTATTTATTGGCTCTCAAATGTGAGCCATTAAAATGTCGCGCTATGATGTATCAATTTTGCCATTTCGAAAAGAATTATTTCGCAGAATCTCGGAGCCGACATAATGATGCAATTGGATCACGTTGTGCATACTCTGACGACTGGACCCATTGTAGAGGAGGCCATGGAGAGGAGTATACGGTATGAAGAAAAAACATGTTGATAAATTGGAAGCAAGTCTAGTTGTTGTAGTTAAAGGCCGAATGTTTCATTTTTTTTCATAATATAGTATATAAAGTGGTGTTCAGCTGGCTCGATCGATGTGAGGAAGCCCATACGAGGGACGAGCAGACAATCTTCCCCATTGTTCAGGTACAGTGTTCATTCGTTCGAATTTTTGATATTCCCACTTTTTTCAAAGTATGTGCTATGCCCATATTGTATTTTTGCAGGGCGGTCTCAATATGGAACTTCGCAAAAAGTGTGCAGAAGAGATGGCGAAAAGAGCGAAGGTATGATGAAGCCCTACTAAATATACATTATCAACAAACATAACTGTTTGTTCATCTGTTCAAAAAATACTTACGTTTCCACAGGTTGGAATTGCCATCGGCGGGTTATCTGGAGGAGAGGATAAGTCGTCCTTCTGGAGAGTAGTCGCTGCTTGTTGTGAATGGCTGCCTCCCCATCTTCCGAGATATGTAAGCCTCTTATATATTCAATATCATGTTGAACAATTGTATGAATGGCAGGTGATGGGAGTGGGCTTCGCTGTCGATCTGGTCGTGTGTTCACTACTAGGTGCAGACATGTTCGACTGTGTCTTCCCAACAAGAACTGCAAGGTACACGATTTTCGGTGATATACTGCGATGACTGCAAAACCGAGTCGAGTGAACTTTTCTCGTTCTCTGTGCGTCTAGGAAATTAACTAGTGGGTTTGGCCAATTATAATCTCAATCAATGCTCAGATTCGGGACGGCATTGGTTCGACGAGGAGGGCAATTGCATCTTAAGCAGGCTCGTTTCGCCAATGATTTTGGGTGATTATTATATTATTTACACTAATTGCTTTGTTACGTTTGTAATAATTGTTGATCATAATTTTTGAGTCCAATCGACGATCGTTGTGAGTGTCATTCGTGCAAGACGTACACCAGAGCATACATCTATTCCAATATTGCCAAGGTATGGCAATACATTACTCATTCGTAAATTCTTTATCGCCCACCCTTTTTCATTCATCGAAAATTATTATTTGCGGTTTTGTACACAGGAAGCGAATTTCGCTACCAGTAATTTCATTTAGATAAGGTTGTGTGAATCTTTTGATTTGGTGCATTCTATTTTTATCCAAATGTATTTGGTCTAACAATACCAATTATCATAATTCAGGAAACGGTTGCTTGTCACATCGTCTCCGTCCATAATCTCCATCATCAACTGCAGCTGATGAAAGATGTGGGTAGATGTCATTTTTATGAATATCAATTAGCGCGGAACGGAACGGCTGTTATTTTTGACAATTGAGGTTCGACAATCGATTATGGACAACAAAGAAGAGGCTTTCCTCAACGAGTTTCTCAACGAGCATTATGAGGTTAGTGCAGAGAGAGAGATTGAAATTGGGCAAAACAATCGCAGCTTTCACATGAAATAGACATATAATATTGGAGTATATCAGGGAGGAGCTGTACCCGGATGGGTGCATGATGCTGCTGCTCATATGGGATACACTATCAAGCAGGCACGAGGAGAGATGGAGGTACCGAACTATGCAGATTCATTAGGCAGAAACTATGCACTGAGTCGATTTCAGGAGCGAAAACACAAAGCTAAACATGAAGACGTTGTTGAGATGAAGAGAGAAAAGAAGGAAGAAGTTCCCGTAGCATGATAATCATTATTTTCTTATTTTCCTTTGTTGAGTTCTCGTTGTTGAATGTTAGATGTTGTTTATGGTTGTGATTATTGTACCGTTATTCTTGTATTGTTATTGTAATTGATGTAAAATTGATCGATGTTTTTGTGAATCATTAATATAAAAAAAATAATGTATTCATCTCATGGCCTTCGATGAGAATCCATCACGTTAGACAACCGTACTCAAACAAGAGAGAGTGTGAAATCAAGAATATGGGGACTAAAGTTTGGATTTTTGGATTTAAGAATGGGTCTGAATGTCCATGAGATGACGAGAGGGAGCTTATTCACAACACAATACGTGAGGAGCTAAAACTACTTATTAGGAAGGATACGGTATTCGATACAGTAACCTGTAGGGGTAAGGGAAATTTAACTAGAAGAAAGGGTGCATAGATCATGATGGTACTATATTGCAACAATCATATAAATAATACATTTATAAATTAACAGAGATTAAGGGGATGGGGATGGGTGTCGGTTCCCAGATAGGTGGGGATGCCCATCTAGGTTTGCCCGAGGCACCTCTATCACAGTCTTCTTATTCTTGAAACAAGAATAAAATAGTGGGACGATCACACTGTCTACAACTCGGTGTGCTCTTCCTCTACGGTATTCTCCTCTGCTTCTTCCTTCTTCTCTTCCTCTGCATCCTCTTCGATGTGCTGCTCCTCCTGCAAATACAATCGTATTAAACTTAACAACAATGCGACTTCAGTAATCAATCATTTCGTCTCATGATAATCAATAAAAATGCTACTACCGTACCTCAACCTGAGCAGAAGCGTCCACATCGATCGATTGCTTCAGGATGGACTCGATACGCTCGGCGAACTCGACCTGATCCTGAACACAAACTCATGAAAACATATTGATCACCCGCAGTGTCTTGAGGGTCTACGTATTCAATCAACTACTATACCTGGATGGAGAATCCGGAACGGAGAGTGGCCGTATCGAAGAGAAGCTGGGCAGTGAACTTGGCCTTGCCATCCTCAGGATCAGACTCGACGCGCTTCAGCAGCTCCTACAAGCAAATAATGTGAATACTAGTCAATCGCGGTGAATACCGTACCTTGACGACCGGGTGTCTGGGGTTAAGCTCGAGAGTCTTCTTCTGCGACATGTAGAAGTCCTGAGTCGGGTCCTGCAACATAACAGATTTGATTACTTTCTCTTCACTGTCGTAGTTTATATTCGCCCTATGCCGTACCTTAGCCTTAGCGTAAGCCTGCGATTTCATGATTCTCTCCATGTTGGCAGACCATCCGTACGACGAGGCAACGAGAGCAGAGGGCGTCTTCACGAGGCGTTGAGAAATCACAGCCTTCTCGATCTTGTCCTTGAGGCCTGAAAGAGATAGATAAACATAATGCTGATTGATTACCAAAAGAAACGAATCTTTTGTCAACTCACCATTCTCCTTCAGCCAGGTGGTGAGCGGCTTGAATGCCTCTTCCAGCTCCTTTTGAGCCTCCTTCGCCTTCTCTCCATCATCAATGTTAAGTCCCTCCTGCAAATGCAACAATTATTTCACATATTTACCTCAGTGAATAAAGGTTGAAAAACTATAAATATTCAAATGAGTTTCATTGGCAGTCACGAAGCCCTTTGTTAATTTCTTACCTTGGCAACATTCTGGAACTTCTTTCCATCAAATTCGGGCATAGCCTGGATGCAATACTCATCGACGGGCTCAGTAAGGAAGAGAACTTCGTATCCCTTGGCAAGAAGACGCTCCACGAATGGAGATTGCTCCACCTCAACACAAAAAATTATAAGCTCTATCTACTTCAAACTATCGTACCTCCTTTCTGCTAGTGCCGGCAACATAGTAGATGGCCTCCTGCTTGTCCTTCATTCGCTCAATGTATGCAGAGAGAGTAGTCTGCTTCTCGGCATCAGCGGATGAGAAGAATCTACAAATGCCATGCATTAGAACATTCTTCTCGAAGTATCATCATAAAGCAAAGTTCCGAATAATGTTACCTGAGCAGTTTGGCGAGTCTCATTCTGTTGGATGGGTCCTCCATGACTCCCAGCTTGATATTGGTCGAGAACTCCTTCCAGAACTCATCGAACTTCTCTCCGTCCAACTTCTTCAGCATATCGAGCACCTTGCGCACCAACTTCTTCTTGATCACCTAAACATAATATGTTATCTTAATCAGTGCTGGGTCCAAGTACCAACAATCGACAACTACTATTTAAAAGAACCACTCGCCTTAAGAAGCTTGTGCTGCTGGAGATTTTCACGAGACACATTGAGGGGAAGGTCATCCGAATCGACGATACCACGAATGAACGAGAGATACTGCAACATTACTAGTTAATATTGGCAACGCAATCAATAACAGCACCTTGGGCATCATGTCGTTGAAGTCATCGGTGATGAAGACACGACGGACGTACAGCTTGATGTTCTCCATGATCTGAAAATGCGTTATCATAGAAAAAAGAACAAATAATAATTGTTCGAACCTTTCCATAGTTCTGGAACATGTCATTGGGCGACTTCTTGGGAACGTAGAGGATGGACTTGAACGAGACTTCTCCCTCGGCAGTGAAGTGAACATGAGCCAGAGGCTTCTCAGAGTCCTGCAATCCATCATTTAACAGAATGCGACTGACAAGATAATAATCATTTTTTGATTCTCATTCCAAGTTTCTACCGTACCTTGGTGACGCTCTTGTAGAAGTCTTCGTACTCGGAATCCTCAACCTCGGCAGACTTGCGCATCCAGATGGGCTTCACGTTGTTTACACGATCCCAGTCCCAGCTAGTCTTCTGCACCTAAATAGATATTCATTAGTTAATCGACTCGTGACACTATTCGTTGTCGTCGTATCACACAATACATTCATCCATCATACCTTCTTAGTCTTCTTCTCAGCCTCCTCCTCAACAGCTCCATCCTCCTTATCAGTCTTCTCCTCCTCTTCAACTTCTTCCTCTACCTCCTCAGTCTTGCTAGCCCATTGGAAGATGTTGAAGTTGATGAATTGCGAGTACCTAAATAGCAATATGCCATTAATGTTAATCATCACACCATTTAACTCACTTGTGAACAAGATTCTCGAGGGTCTTTGTCTCCAGGAAATCGAGAGCCTCCTCTTTGAGGTAGAGGGTGATCTGGGAAAAAATCATAATGAAACGAGGAGTAACAATACAATAAAACCTGCCCCCATTCCTCCACCTTACCTCAGTTCCTCTCTTGAGAGTAGCACCACGAGGGTCCTTGACGACAGTGTAAGAGGCAGAGTCCGATTCCCAGATGTACTGAAAGATAAGTCATCTCAGTCACTGAATGGACAATCCGCACTATACCTGATCGTCCTCGTTGTTCTTCGTGGTGACAACGACACGATCGGCCACGAGGAAGGTTGAGTAGAAACCGACTCCGAACTGGCCAATCAGATCCTGAAATCAATTCAATCAGTCGCTTCACCCTCATTCTACTGTACCTGCTGGGTCTCGCTGTTGGTGGAAGAGTCGAGAAGCTTGGACAGGAACTCGGAGGTTCCAGAGCGGGCGATCGTTCCCAGGTTGTTCATAAGATCCTTCTTGGTCATTCCCACTCCAGTATCGATGATCGAGAGAGTGCGCGCGTCCTTGTCAGCCTTGATTCGGATGCTCATATCCTCGGTGGCCTTGAGCACTTCGGGATCGGTGAGCGAGAGAAGACGGATCTACAACGACTCATACATTATATAGTCCATCACATCTCCATTACCTTATCGAGGGCATCCGATGCATTCGAGATGAGTTCTCTCAGGAAGATCTCCTTGTTACGATAAAGCGAGTTGATGATCAGCTTCATCATTCGGTTCACCTAAAGAGAACATCGATATGCGACTGATTCGAGTTGCACTCTATACCTCAGCCTGGAATTCGTGCTTCTCAGCCGATTCGCGAAGCTTCTTGACTTCAGCCACCGACAGACCGTCAATCTTGATCGCATCTTCCTCTCTGTAAAACAAAATATTGTATACTAGCACAAATTGATAGGCAATATAGGCAACGGCTTTCTAAGGCTTCCGGGCTTACTCATCTTCATCTTAGCTGAAGGGTTTCCCTGCCACCAAACCCCACTACAAATAGTACGTATAGTCAGATTGAGGGAGTAGAGACCAAATACTTCCGTGTGTCCTTGGTGACCTTGCATTCGCTCCTCAATCTAGGCCATTCCCGAGTTTTACGCGGCAAAAAGGCCGTTGGATAACATTGATATTCTTTTCATAACGGAATAAACTGAACACAATTATGCTATTATATAATCCAATTATCGATTGACCTGGCCTAAAAGGGCATTTGTGCTCTGTTATAGTGCAACCCGCACAATCTCTGCCCACTCTATCTTCCCTGTTTGCATTTACTGTTTGAGAACGGACGAGAGATGCCGATAGGGGCCGAGATAAGGTCGAGTAGGTCAAATAGAGGAAGTGTTCGGAGAGAATAGACTCAGGGGGTGAGATGGACTACGCTTATAGGAGAGAGCGCAGAGTAGCAGATATCGAGAGTGGACAGGGTGTGCGGGTGAGGAGTAAGTGAAGGAAGGTTAATACGGGGTGGTACGGACATTGCAAATAGAGAAGAGGCATCTCAGAGGGAACGGTCAATGCACCACGTCTAGCTCGAGAAATATTGGTCCAGCTAATTGAGCATCATCGTATAGTAAAGAATATAAAATCATAATAAGCGCTAACAAGATGTCCTAGGAGACGCTTTGAATAGTGTATAAGAAGCTAATCAATCGCCCGTTAAGTGTGTGTACAATCTAGTCGCTATGCAACGTCAGCATAAGATTTGTAAGATATTCGAGAAATGATTCGAGGAATTGCTTGAAATATCTATGCACATTGCATGATCATGATAACAAGATATATCATACAGCAAACGGTTAACAGGTCCTAGGACGTCTTATAATTATAAATTCCGGTAATAGGCACAGCATACCGCTTATATAAAATATAACAGTTTCTTCCGCACTTCATATCCCCCCTCCCCCACATTCGCCGATCTACCGTACCTCTGGTTCCCTTCCGTGTCTCCCTTTGCTGGTTTGCCTCCAGCCGCCTTCGTCTCCTCGACCTCGTCTTCGGCGAGAACGTACGACGAAGGAATGAACGCTGCAATTAACACATCATAAATCACCGTAGAAAGAAGGCTGATCACTCAAAGTGGGTAACGAGAGCACCCTCGGTGAAAAACAGAACTCACCAAAGAGTGCGAGGGAGACTGCCAGAAGGCAGAGGACCGCCGTGGATCGACGCATCTCCGGAATCGTTCGATGGAATCGACTGACCGGACGAGAGACGAGAGGCAGATGTCCTCCCCTGTCTTGCCTAATGCTGACGTGGGGTAAGCAAACCCCGCCCACTCGCGCTCGACCAATGAGAGAGGGACGCGCATCTGCCTAAAAGACGGTCCGGATATAATGAGAAAACCCCACTCCTCTTGCCGGTTGGAATAAACGAGAGAGTATGCAAATATGAGAGAGTGAAAATGGCGAGCAGACTGCGGTATAGCAGCTCGAGCACACCGCACACCACGGCGTTGCGTGTGGTGCCTTATTTATTGCGGCGCTGGCGTAATTTTATGCAAAATCGTGGCTTGCTTGGGGGATTCAGAAAACCACAGTGCGCGCTCCACTATAGATTCAACCCTCCCCTGTGCTCGTCTTAGTTGATTTCTCTCATTTATCCAGTGTTAGTACCGTTGATATGACTGATTCTCTCTCCCTTATTTCTCCAGTCGCTCTCATATGAGTTATCATGTGAACAAGGAAATTTCCGATAGTCTGATAATACTAAAGTATCTATTTTCGATTTACCCTGTGCGTATTTAGCGTTACATGGTATTTTCGTGTTTAAATTCTATAATTGAAGGGCGACCTCGACTTGAACCATGGCCCAGGCAGTGCCGACCACTCCGGCTCCGGCCACCACCACGGAGACCCCCATCGTGTACACCTTCGAGGAGCAGGTATTACTTTTTATCCTAATGAGCGATTTACCAAAATAACTGAATATATATAGCTATGCACGACTTTCACAGGTTACTGCCTCGTTCGTGCTCTATGGCCTCTCTCTGCTGTGCATTGTGATCGGAGGAGTTCGCTCTGCTCGTCTCGTCCGTAAGACGATCGAGAAGGGAAGGACTAAGATGGAGGTGGGTGATTCGATTATCTGAGATACGGAGGCATCTATTGAGATAGCATAACAACTGTTGACCATGACCTCTGCGTTCATAATGCCACACGCATGATAATGTAATTTTAGTAATTAACTTTTAGCTTGTAATTTAAGGGGTCGATCACCATGAAGGAGGCCCGCTGGTTCCCCATTTCTGCTTCGGTCGTTCTATTCGGACTATACTGCTTCTTCAAGTAAGCTTGACCAAAGATTCATGTTCTATTTAATTCATTCGTTTAGCCCCGACAAGATGACTTGGACCAACGTGGAGGCTCACTTCCCCACTCAGGCCATGCCGTACCTTACTCCTCTTAGGTGAGACATTATTCTCACTGCTTCAAGAACCAACGTTGAAAATAATGTAAAAATCTTCCGAGATCGATTTTTTTCTCAGAGAGAAGTACATCTCGTTCACCACCGGAGAGAAGAAGCCCAACTTTGTCGTCGAAATGGCCACCAAGTACTCCACTCAGGTATTTTAACATTATTATCTTTCCTTAATTTTGCGATGTTTATTATTCTAAGCAAAAATATTTCAGGCTCTCGAGGCTCTGCCCCCTAATGTTCGCGTCGTTGGAGAAGAGTTCATC
Source organism: Pristionchus japonicus (assembly GCA_900490845.1). Classification (NCBI taxonomy): domain Eukaryota; kingdom Metazoa; phylum Nematoda; class Chromadorea; order Rhabditida; family Neodiplogasteridae; genus Pristionchus; species Pristionchus japonicus. Next base: position 67,407 of record LS495864.1, on the reverse strand, counting down.
GAGCACGGAGTATGTCTTTTCGAAGACAAACAAATTTCAAATTCGACCATCATTTTACCATAAACTTCTACACAGGTGATGCCCCTTTGGGAATACGTTCCATCGATCACGAAGGCTCATTGTGCCAAGGCTCTCCTTCTGCTTCTCTGCTTCCAGGGTACGATATTATAATTGCAAATTTTGTTGAAGTTATTTTCCATCATGGTGATTGTCTGCAGGCTGCGTTGCTCTGGCCGCTCTCCTCAAGCCCTTCTTCTCGTTCTTCATTCGCATCCTTCCTTTTGGATTCGGCGAGAAGACTCCTTACATTATTGCTGTCAAGAAGGTACAGTGTTTTAATGTTATCTAGAAAATTGGTTATCTTTTCAGGGAAAGAGAGAGATGGACGAGGGAGACATTGAAGAGGTGAAGAGAAAGGAGGTCGAGTACTTGTTCAAGGTAAGCAATGATATCAAAACATTTCTCTATTTTAGTATTTAAATGTTCATTGTCTCTACTGAATATAAGTACTTAATGTCTATGTTTTTGCAGGCCGAGTGGGACTGGCATGATGCCATTGCTATTGCCTTCTGCTCTATCGTTGGAATCTCGCATCTTTACAAGAGGTAGTTCGATTCCGCTACATCAGTTTATATTGTATCTGTTCCAGACACTGGATCACGAACAATCTGCTCGGCGTTGCTTTTTCCATCTTCGGAATTGAGCATCTTCATCTCTCCAGCTTCAAGGTTTGCAGTTGTTTTCCGTCGTTGAATTCCTGTCATTTATTCATGCTTCTTCAGGCCGGCACTTTCCTCCTGATCGCTCTCTTCTTCTACGACATTTTCTGGGTCTTCGCTACTGATGTTATGACGACGGTGAGTTGATGGAGTATTGATTGTCAATCGGACGATAAAATGATTTGATCTATTCAGGTTGCCAAGGGAATCGATGCGCCTATCCTTCTCCAGTTCCCCCAGGACATCTACAGAAACGGATGGGTCGATGCCAACAAGTACTCCATGCTTGGTAAGTGATCTTTCTCTGGTAAATAGATGTTTCGTCAAAATAATAATATTTTTCTTCTTAGGACTCGGAGATATCGTCATTCCCGGTCTCTTCATCGCTCTTCTCAGAAGATTCGACCAGAGAGTTGGAGATATGCAGGTGCGGTCGGGTTGTATCCCACTCTCATGGTCATTTGACACCTGCCAAAAACTGTCACTTCTGTGGCATGAGGAGATACTGTTTCAACTGAGAGTTTGGAAATTGGATATCTTCTAACTATGACCTCAAGAAAATCATATCAAAGACTTGAAGTAAATATACAATCTTTTAGTTCATCGAGAAGGCACCCGGAGCAGCACCCAAGGACAAGCAGAAGGGACCCGCGACTCAACCGAAGAAGACTTTCAGGTACCCATTGTAGATTATCGTTCAATCTAGTGAACCAAGAGCTGTTCTTCTTAATCGAAACGTCTCTCCTCAGAATCTACTTCTACATCACTGTGTTCGCATACATGGCAGGCCTCTTCATCACCATGGCCGTCATGCACCATTTCAAGGTAATGCGTTTTTCTTGTTGTTGCTCGGCTATGGCAACGCAATTGTTTAACACTGCTCAAATATGGTTATTGCAGCGCGCTCAGCCCGCTCTCCTCTACCTCGTTCCCGTCTGTCTCATCGTTCCCCTCTTGTTCTCCCTCTGCAGGTACTGTAATAAGTTATTGTTTAATATTAGTAAATCAATATAACGAATGAATTGTGCGTTGCAGAGGCGAATTCTCGGCCCTGTGGAACTACTCTGAGGATCATCTCGTTGAGAAGGACGAAGAATCTTCGAAGAAGAAGAAGGTAAGAGGATGCAATGAAATTGATTCTAAATAACTATTAGATATAGTAAATATGGAGAATCGATAACGTTCTGTCCTTTCTTGACATATCCATCATTTCAGGTGACTGAGGAGAAGAAGAAGAACTAATCATCCTCCTCACTCCTGACCAATTTACATCGCATGGCAACATACTCTAGTCAACTTGGCACAACTCTGTCTTCTGTTTTATGCTATCGCGTTTGTCTGACGGCTGAGATGGTACGTAAGACGCTGAGTTTGCCCTTCCCCTTTCTACCCTTTCCCCTATCTTATTTCCCCGATCCCCTAAACCAAAAATTGTACGCGTTTACAATCGATCGTTTGCATATTACGCCTCGTTTGTAGCTATTTATTCCTAATGTATTGACCTTTTCTAATGAGTATTGTTTGTTCGCCATTTGTTTCATATTATTGCATAGCAATGTTGAGATATATGGATTGTTCGTGTTGACTGTACTCTTTTACTCTTCTCTCGTAGCCTGGGGCTCTTTTGTTCAAACTTCTCTATGGTATCTCGTATAGATTTGATGAAATGTAGATTGATCTATCTGAAATTGAGAAATCAATATGCACCGTGCCCTTCTTCATCTCTGCTAGAGTCGTAACGTGACTCTTCCTTCGTATATTCTAGTCGATTTTTATCGATTGCTTGTGGTCCTCTCCTCCGACTCTGCGTATCATAACTAACAAGGATGTGCGCTGTAATAAAGTGTTGGTTGTTGCTGAATCATTAATTTTATCGACGAGCAGAACACATTAAGTGAAATGGCAATAAGTGAACAAAGTAACGATTTACAGTAGAATATTTTTTACAATAGATCATAATTCGTCGTGGTGAGAATAATTGATCTACTATGTCATGAATCTTGGAGGAATGTTCTGTGCAAAAAAGAACCGTAGTACGGCGTACGGTATACTTGAATCGGATCACAACTTGATGGTAGTTCTCTTCACATTGTGAGATGAAGCAAGATGCTGTTGTCTTTTGTGGTAGAAGAACACTGAATAATGCGAGAGTTGTACATTTCAAAAAAAATAATTCTATAATTAACCTGAAGCAGCGAAGACAGAAATAAGGAAAGAAGCTAGCAGAAGTAGAGCTGCGATGCCCAAGTAATAGTATGCCCATCCGTAGTGATACTGGAATTATTGACTCAATTATTGAGAAGTAATCAGCTTCATGTACAATCAGACATAAATTCAAACTGACGATATACTTACTAGAAGCATGAATCCCTTGTCATTCTCTCCTAACAGATCAGGCTGTTCATTGTGATAAGTGTACACTCCGAAGCCAGAAGAGGCACAAATCACTGCAATCACTGACTTCATCACTGCCTATTCAGCTTTTGAAAGTGAATGTTTTCATTTCTGTCTTGCGAGATATTTGTCATCGTAATGGAGATAAGAGAAACACCGATCAATTGGTTATTTTCAGCGTTGTCTTCAGTGGGCTTGTTTTAACCAATCTTCATGATAATGAGAAAATGAGTATCTCACTTGCAGCAAGGACAAGAGTGGAATGGGCGAGTGCACATATTTCAGAGAAGAGAGTACATAGAGCGAAGCAGATGGACATCAATCCGAGACACAACGAGCATACTACCAGGATAAGCGTCGTCTTCTCGAATTCTGAATGTATCTTATTTTTATCCCCCTTTTTCAAATCGTTGATAATTCATAGTTGGATGACGTTTATATCTAGAATCACTAGATCGTCTATATCTATTTTCTTTGAAATATTAAAAAAAGGACAGGCAAAACTAACCATACATAACCTCATTGCTGTTCTGTTGTCCGGGAAAGTTGAGGCCTGGACGATACAACTGCCCCTTAACACAAACTAATTAATATTTCTGATTCTATGAAATCAATACCTACCTGATCTGGAACCATTGAGCGAAGATAGCATGTCGATTGAGCTGAAATAGATCAGCCTTCCAAAAAAAAAATTGCATAAGACTTTAACATACCGGGATTCACAGAATGAATCTGATTCGTTGGTCCCATCAAGTAGGGTTCCCAGCAATATCGGAAAAGGCCGAAATATCTGTGATGGGTATATTTTCATCATATCAAATCTTTTGCAAAACATACTTTTTACCACTTAAGTAAGGCACATCTACGGTTCGGAATGAGACAGAGAAAAGAGAGGCAACCTGAAAGCTCCAAATTTTTAAGACGCATAATAGCTGAAAAAAACTAAAAGTAAGAATAATCTGACGATGAGGCAGATGGCGATTGATGCGACGAGACACGAGATTGCCAGCAGAATAAACCGAGACCTCGCTAGAGCTGACATCTGAAACACAGAGATCGAAATGGAATCAAATGATGCTTTACAATTCAAAATATCCTAGCAGCACGATGCATTTGTATCTCAGATGCATTTGGATGATTCAAGTGTGAAAATAACAGGATGAAAATCGAAGAGAGCGAGTGTGTTTGGTGAAAACAGGAATGACGACTGGGCTGAGTTGTTTTACGAGCCGCAGCAATTCTCAGACGTGGTTTACATTAGAGCGTGAGGGAGGTCTCAGCAGAATACGGCACAGTGTCAGCTGATTCACGTTAGGGCAACGAAGAAAATAATAGGGCTTGTTCTACTTTAGTCCAGAATCGAACTTGAGATGGAATCAAGATCAAGAAACTTTCAAGCGCAGATAAAAAAGAAGATCTAAATGAGAATAATATATCTCTGTGATAGCAGCTTTACTAGGCTAACCGTACGACTCCAAATGCCCTATCCTCTATCTTTTCTCCCCTTCTCTTCTGGCCGAATCACCTCCTGAATCACACTCGCATAAACTTCCCACAGGAACAGCTATCATTCGAGGAAGACTCTCCTCAAATCACACAATCTCTCTCCCATATCTGTCATGCTCTCTCCATCTTATGCACTCTCTACTCCTTCTCTAACCGTCGTTCGTCTCTGTGATTGCCTTCGCTCCCTCAAAGACCATCTCAATATTTGGCAGAGGATGACTCAAGTATAGTGACCATAAGCAGCGAGGGGCTATTCACAGAGGGGAGAGCCCTATCTAAATGCCCCCCCCCCCTTTCACAAGGAAAGAAGCGTTCCACTCAGAAAGAAGAGTGGCGAGTACGAAAGAATCCATGAATTCGATCAGAAAAGGATACTATTATACACGACGATAACAGAGAGATCGATAGTCCTTTCAGGCAAAGTGTTTCAGGAGAGTGCAATTAATCAACTCTTGAGGCAACTGCAACTGCCACCTAAACTCTCTTTCTCTTCACATTTTTTCAGTCATTTACACATCTGAATCGTCCTATTAAAAAACCAAAAATGATATGAGAAAGAAAATGAGACTCGTCGAATCGAAGACTCGAGTGCAATGAGTGAGCATAATCAATCATGTGGGGCAATGTAAACATGGATCAATCAATCAACGTTCCAGTCATCTGAGAATACTATTATGATGCGAAACAGCAGCCAATTTCGATGATGGCTTAGCATAATGAAAGGTACAATCATACTTAACAGGACTCGTCTCTTCGTGCGTGGATTCTGGAGAGAAAGGAAGCAGGAAGCAAACAGCTGTCATCAACACTCTCTCAATTCCCGCACTCTCTCGATCAGTCATTCTCTAGCAACTACATGATCCATCGCTTTCTCTATCTTCTTCTTCTCTTAGATCATCGATATCTCTCATCGTCTCTTATTCTCTGTGCTCTCTTCATCCTCCCCAATCTCTCTCCGTCAGAGATCAATCTTCTGCTCGAATCACACGCGACTGCGGTAATGTGAGAAGTTACGAGTGAGAAGACCTGCATCTTTTCTTTCTCTTATCTTGCATCTTTGAAAAAAGGAACCAAAATGATCTGGTGTTGTTGAAGAGATTCAGTTAAAGCTGGACTGTTTATGCATGGTCATGGTTCACATATCGGTACATACAAACAATAATGTTGATAGTTAGATACGCTTCTTCGCAACAGTTCGGCGTCTCTTTCTTCGATCGAGTTTATTCCCTGGAAGTAAGAATGACTTTCACCACTTCAATTCAATATATCTAATAGATATTATCTATACCTCCATCGTATGCACGGATTATCGGAGAGGAGCACTTTTCAAAAAGAATATCGCTGTGTTTCTGAATTCAAAATTTGATAGTTTCTGTTCAATTCGGCAAACTGACAGTGATGAACTGGGGATCCACTCTCTTCATGGACTCGGAAGGTGCTTCATAGTATGGAATGTCCTAGAAAAAAAATATTTGAAATTGTTTGATCCCTTTTACATGTAAAATATGCTGCGGAACAATAATATGCGCGAATAATTTCTACATTTTCTCGCAACTATCTATCTTGATACATAGGAGTGGTCGGAAGATGAGTTATCTGATTCAAAGTCAATCAAAAACAACATTATTTACACTGCATACTTTATTGTTTGCTTGCTCACCTCAAATTCGGAGACTACAGCATAGTGGTCGCTCGGCCATGCGTTTATTGTGTGATCGGGCATTGCACGAATTTGACTGCTTCCAGCGTATGTGTAGGAGGTAGTCGGTCTTGTGATGGTGAGATTAACAGAGTGAATACTGAATAAGGCTAACTTGATGGATCCTCTGTAGAATATGAAGTCGATACGATCTTCAGGATCGGGAACAGTATAATCCCATTCAACGAGATACCTATACACAGACCATGTCGTCCCTCAAAATGACAATATTCAAATTTAATTCAAAAGATATTTCAGACAATTCGCCTAAATTTTCATTCCGAAGGTGTTTGCACGAATGACTCCTACCAGGATCGGTGATTGGATTAGAGTAGAGTTCTCGAAATGAATCTCTGAGGCCAGATGTGTTCTTCAATAGTTCAGTAGTCGGCCATTTGATCACCCAGCCGCCATGGGAATCTCTGAAAGATTTCCGAAATGTTTGCAATCATTTGTACACTGAAATTTCGGTCTTTAAAAAGAGTGAATGGTCCTGCATACCTATTCTCGTCAATCCAATCCTCGTCCGAAGGTACGTTGAAGTCACCTGCCACTATCACAGGAACCACAGACGATCTCGCGATCTTCAATAAGTCAATTTTCAAATACTCTTTCAACATGATCAAACTTGATTGATGAATTCCTGATTGAGCAACAGCTGGACAATGTTATGCACACGGCCTGAATTGAATGTTATGTAAATTGAGATAATCTCAATGCTAACTCACTCGGAGAGTTTGTGGGCATTTCTCCTGCGAGTATCTGCAATTGTTGAAACTTTACATATTTTTTTCCTCGAACTTCTATTTTCTCGATTTGGCTAAAATCTGTGAATACCTGTGACTCGCTAGTGACTTGCTTGTTCTGCGCAGCATACGGCCCATAACTCTTATAAGCGAGATGCATCGACCACACTGATACCTGCATGATTACCTCATTGTCTCTTCAAGATTTATCTGTTTTGCTCACCTGTCTATTTCCTCCTGCCAGCTGAATACGTACGTGCATTCCTCTGTCCACTTGAGCATAGCTTCCCGGAACAATCTGAAAAATAATGAATAATTAAATCGATAGAAGATTCTACCGTATGTTTTGTAATAATGGCAGTATCCAGTTTGCAATGGATTGAGCCTGACCATCCGGCGCCTAGAAGAGTTGTGATCTCGTTGATATGCTCGGCTTCTCGGACCTCCTGTGATGAAGCTTATCCAAGTTGTGTCAATGACCACAAATAAGGAAAGTAAGTAATGATACCTGAAGGGCGACAACATCTGGATTGATTGATCGAATCTGTGAAGCAATCTTCGAGAGACCATCCTTCACCTGGAATGCATTGATGTTCGGAGATGTAGCGAGTAGGGATGTATCCAACGAAGGAGAGATTAAAAATGAAAATGCCATCATACATGTTTTCCACTGTTCCACACATTGAAGCTCATCACTTTCAGGGCATCAGTGGATCCAACAAGAAATAGTAGACACCAAAACCGTATCATTATGAAACGAATCCGCGTAGATACCTTAAAAACGGAAAGTGAACACGAAAGAGAGAAATTAGGATTATTAACACGGTTATACTCGATACATGAAATTTATCAGATGAAATTATGAAAAATATGAAGATGAAATTTGAAGTTGTCTCAGACTTTATCGAAAGATAATTTGGCAAATTCTCTACAGCAAATATATTGCCACGAATCCTATTAGGAGTCGCTAATTCCAATATACTAAACTTTTTCTATTATCTCTAAACTGTAAAAGCTGCAAACGCATAAATACTCGCTATATTCCCACAATGACATGCGTCCACGTAGCTCTAAACATTCTGCTAGTTGCAAAAATAGAAAAGAATGCGTTGTAGATCTCAGAGATGTACTTTCGCTATCATAGTGCAACCAACTTGTACTATACTAGGATTACATTTTTATCGAATTCCTAAAAAAATCAGAAATGTGATTTGTTTAGTTGAATCCTAATTAAATGAACAATGGATGATTAATCTAGACAGAAGATTGAGGACAGAAAGATGAACTAATCAAACGAAGTTGCAATATGATCTAAACGAAAGGAGGGAACAGGTGGAGGAACTAAAGTGCAATAGAAAGTGAAATGGTTCCCTCTAATCTTCGTGAGAGATAGGGTGAGATGCTCTCTTCCTCCGATCAGCTCATTTGCGATCACACATAATTATCTATTCCTCCCTTATCTTCTCTGATTCTCCTTAATCTGCCTGTTCTCTCGCTCTCTCTAACCACCCTAATTGAGATACGCCCAGTGTGAAGAAAATCTTTTTCAACGCATAGCACCGTTCAATCATCCCTCTCTTCCTTTCGTACGATTGCAAAGGGTGATTGGATGAGATCAGACCATTTCTCGCTTAGAGAGATCCAAAAGTGTGGCATGTAAGAGCTTGATTGGAGAAGTTTATCATTAGATTAATTGGCCACATAGATACGGAAATACAAATATTTGCTCAAAGCGCCTTCTATAATTATTGCCTAGCCCGAACATGCACTCGCTTGCGTCTCTTCACTTCCTCGATCGAGTTGTCATCTGTAATTCCGTTCCCATGATCTCCCTCATTATCATGGCATCTGTCATAGATAGACACTGACCTACCCCGTTTCTCCTCTGTTCCTCTAATGATATCAGCTTCGCATTGAGGAGTCGCATTTCGAAGAACATCACGTCCATGTCTCTGCATTGTTTCATAAATCAAGCGTCTTTGCTCGCATAAACTAACATTGATGTATTTCCTATCAACAGACTTCACGGGCTCCACAGGATCATCAGATAGCGGAAGATCCTTCAATGAATATTCCATATTAAATACAATCTGTTTTGTGTAAAATCACCGTGAAATCAGTAATGAATGCGTAGTGATCACTAGGCCATTCGTTTGCCCATTGATGAGGAATAGGAGTGAGAGGGCCAGTTCCAGCGTACGGGAAGGAAGAGGTTGGTCTGAACTTTTTAGAGTTTCGTGGTAAAGCTATTTTTAAAAATGTGGTGAGAAAAAAAGTAATACGGATATCGGGTTGACTCATAAGTTTCCGCGGGTTTTTCAATTTGTGTATAATAGCTTGCCCTGTCCTTCTGGTTGAACTTGTCATCTCGAGCTTTTTTATGATCGAAGCATACGTGGATGCTCTTTCAAACGCGCTTTGTTATGAGCATATCCTAACAGAAAGAAATGCTCAGTGCTACTTCAACGTGAGCGACGTAGCCAATTTGCGAAATATTTTGCAGGCCCAGTACTCTTCGAATACCAGCGATTGGCTCAAACTAACATCGCTATCGCAAAGTCAAACTCCTAGGCACTTGAGAAAAAATAGTAGTACTGGGCAGTCACTATTGCGGTTATCAAGGCAGTCGAATATTCCAAACGACGCCGATTCTGAATTCGATGAAATTTCCTTTATTACATCTTGTATTCGCATCGAGTGATCTAGAGATCCCGCACTTACTGGATCATGAAGTGTTTATCGTGCCTGGTGTTCATTATTTATTTGGGAATTATCCGATACTCCGCACACGAGCAGGATTTTTTCGAGTTTCATAGTCTTAAATTAACCCTAAAAATTTGCACTCAAGGAGCCCCTACGCTGCGAGCACTGCTTCAACACCAGATATTATGTGCTCATTTGAAGCAGCAACCCTCGCCCCATCCCTGCTTTTTTGGGGAATTGTTGAGGTTCACTAGCATTCAGATGGTAGGCATGGAAAGCTAGCTCCCAAATTCAAGATTTTCACAAGTATCCGCATCCAAATCAACATAAAAATATTTTTCGCAGAGCGTACGTTAGCTAGGTCCAATTCAATACTGTAAGCATATTACCTCAACACCCTACCACATTGTGGAATAGAAGTAATCTGATTGACTGCTACTGGCGAGCCAATATTAAATTAAATAGAACCCGCGGAAACTTATGAGTCAACCTAATACTTTGCACATTAACATATTGGATAAAAAGATTACATAATTACGGAGATGTTCAATGATTATGAACACTTCAACAAACCTGAGCGGTCCTCTGTAGAAAATGAAGTCGATGCGATCTTCAGGTTCGGGGATGGTGTAGTCCCATTCCTTCTGGAACTTGTTCACGGAAGACCATGTGATTCCTGCAATTTCCATAGGTATTGGAGGTTTCTAGCCAATAATGCTGCTTGAACGTTATCTGCACGTGGTCTGCCAAGGAATGCTGATTTTCTTCGATTGATTAGCGTACAAACCAGGATCGGCTACGGGATCAGGATGAAGTTCACGGAAGGAGTCTCTCATTCCTGAGGAATCCCTTAGAATTTTTGCAGCCGGCCATTGAAAAGCCCATCCACCGTGCTGTGCTCTGAATATCAAAAAAGTTTTGTTGTACAAAGAGGATGAATCACTTATTGGCGTCCGTCCAATCCTCATCTGAAGGGACGTTGAAGTCTCCGGCAACGATTACGGGAACAATATTTGACTTGCTGATCTAAAATGGATAGTTTGTTAGTCATGTCTTTCTCTGTTTATAAGTAAACAAGTCAATAATGATTCCCAATGCTTCTCTCTTGCTGCTTCGAGACTAGATACTGAACAGCTGTTATCTCGATTCTTACAATTTCTCGACTACCTGATTGATGAAGTTCGGATTCGTCACGAGTTGCACCATATTCTGAACTCGACCTAAAAACAATTTGAAACATGAATCATCTGAACTGAATTGAGATGAATGAAAACACTGCTGAAAGTATTCTATCTACATCTACGGATGAAAAAGTTTTTATGTTTTTTGTTGTTGCAAAAATCAGCTCAGCAAATCATTCTTCTGAATTCCAATGTCTTGCTAGAATATCGAATTCTCCTTAAACAAATTATAATATCTTACCAGTGCAAGTGGTCGGCATCTCGCCCGCCATTATCTACATTGAATATTGAATTGGTACAGCACAAATGATCGAAATTACCTGTTTTTCACTGTTCACGAGTTTATTGTAGCAAGCATAGGGACCGTAGCTTCTATAATCGAGATGCATCGACCAGAAAGAAATCTGAAAATAAATGTTTGAATTAATTTATCTGTTTTTATTCATTAAAATACGTTCGAACCTGTCTCTTTGTGTCTTCAATTTGAATCTTTATGTGCATTCCATAATCGACGTGGACATATGTTCCCGGAATGATCTTAACAGTGAAATTGAGAACAATTTATTAAATACCGATCTTATACTGTATGTTTCGTAAGGATGCCAGTATCAGGATAGGTGGAATTGCAGTGGTGGACACCAGACCATCCTGCACCCAGAAGAATCGTGAGATTGGTAATGACGTCTGGTGACTCAACTTCCTGAAAGAGATCGAAGGAAAAGATTTGAACATCACTTCGCTTCGACAGCATCAACTTCATTGCCAAATATTTGTACCTGTAGTGCAACGACATCCGGATTCACTTCCTGAATCTGTTTTGCAATCTTTTCCATTCCGTTTGTGACCTGAATCACATTTTGTTATTTTTTTCATAATTTTCCTACTTATGCTGTATACATTTATATAAATGATCATAGTGAGATATTCATTCGAGATACTTCGTCATGTATTTCGATAGTAATGTCTGCAAAAAATAGGGAAAAAAACGATACCTCTGCACCGCTCAGCCAAATGTTGAATGTCATGACTTTGAGGGCACTCGAAGTACCAAGAAGAACAACGAGAAAAGGTAGCCACCGTACCATCTCTCTTGCCGATTGGTTTTACCCTAAATGGGAGATAGACAGAAGGCAAAATTGCAGTGAGATGAATCATAGGAGGAGAATGATGAACAATTTGAAAGAAAAGAGAAGGGAGAGAGGAGCCTCCTTCCTTCCTTCCGATCCCGTCTCATTTATCTCTACTCTCTCAGTGTAATCAAGTAGGATGGAACCTAAATGCACTCTCCATTCCAAATGTTCTCTTACTGTCTTTGCTTGTCGTGAGATAACGTTCGAACAGGAACTTCCTAGTCTGAGTCGTCACGGTAATTAGATCACACGTCGTGCTGTGAGCACCGAAGAACTTTCCATGAACCCCTTTCCCAAGAGTCTAACCATTCTGACAGCCTTTGATGCCAGACGTATTCACAGACAAAAAAAACTGAATTTATCGGAGATTTATTATTTGAAAAAACATAATTAACGGGCGACGTCAACCCCAAAAATGGATCAGATGCGCTAGATATTTACAAAGCTAGTCTCTCGTTATGAACGGTTACCGGATATGAGGTCGTAATAGAGAAAACGAGAAATCGGGCAGGTGAGAATGGGCAAATTATTTTTTAACGAAGAGTATTGTAGACTAGGTCCCTGGGTAGGTCGTGAAATACAGCAACGAAAAACGTCTGAGTTAGGGTATTATTAAAACAAAACAAGCTATGCGAATTACGATCAATCTGATACTTCGAATCTAGAAACGTAAATCAATTGAAAATGTATCTGGGAAGCGTTTCAGTGGCGTGGAATTGGGTACATGAGATCTTTCCTCGAGGGGAAACTAATAGCAATACTAATAGAGGAGGAGTGAACAAGAAAAGAATAGTCACGAACTGAATGAATGATAAGGAAAGTGTATGCAGAAGATGCACTGATAAAGGACAGTGTGACACTTCACAAGCCATCACATACATACAAATCTATCGTCGATCGATACTGTATGTCAAACGGAAAATGACCGGTGTCTCTCATATCGATTAATGGTCTTATAACTGTAGTCCAGAGTTAGTTCCCTCAAGGCGGTAGTCATGCAGCACCTAAAATAATAATGAAAATAGAAACGGATGAGAGTGAAAGACTCTCTTCAACCGGACCAGATAGTCGAAGGATACTCTTTGACAATCTAATCATTTCAATAGACTTCATTAACCACCTCGACAAAATGGTAAAATTAAAAATTTCTGGAAACACTCGAACCTGATGTAGTGCCCGTTGCATACGAATAGCGAGTGCTGGACTGGCACGATTCATCTCGCGACCGGATATCTCCACCAAACGGCCTGATAGAATGAAAAAATCATTCACCTACTTTCGCTACATAACTACGAGAGACGGGAAGATCAAATCTCACCAAAAACTCCCCAGCTGTCGGTTGGTGATCTGGCCAGCATGGAAATCTCGCCATCCATTCGACGCGACTCCTTCGTCGAATAGTTGTGACTTAAAGATGATTTTTAGTATAGCAAAATCGATCGTGTAGTGCAGTACTTTCCGTGTTTCCTCATTGAATGTTCACTGAAAACTTTCCACTAACTTTCTCGTTCCATTGCTGCTGCTGGAGACAACGAGAGAGTGGTGACCATTCGAGGTTGACGTTCCACTAGCTCCAACGGTCGCACTGTGAGGCTGAAGCATCAGCTGAAATAGATGCAATTACAGTGTCGGACAATCAATGGTGGAAGATTGTACCGTACCCCAGCATCGAGCATCTGCTTGAGAGTCTGTTTGGTGGGAGTCTCATGAGAGATTCCTTTGAGGATCTCATGTAGATTCAGCGGTTGACTGGGACCTTCCGTGATCGTCACTGTTGGCGTCTGAGAGAAAGACAATCTTACATAATATTACATACGAATATATTAAATGCTCACTGTATTTCTGTCTTCGCTACTGGCTGGTGAGGGTGTGTTGATATCTGCGAATAATAATCGATTAGTGATAGCTCAGCCTTGATACAGCATTTAGTACCTCCACCGCCTCCATTATGGTTGTTGACTAATAAGAAGCTCATTTGCTCATAGAAATGCCCCGTAGGTTGATGCGTCGTATTACTGCAATGTAGATAAGATACTGAATACCGACCGTTCCATTTTTCTTTATCAACCTGAAGTGTTCCACCATTTTGCCAAAGGCACCCCGCATGTGATTCCACTTGTTGCCAATATCTTTGTCTGAAATTTTCGTTCTCAGAATCGCGTACATTATCTGAATATATCTTACCTGTCAGCGCGGTTCCATGAACAGTATTGATTGCGTTAGCGATAGAATTCATTGCATCTCGTCTCTTAGTGATGCTGCGGTAGTCAGGATGGATCACATCCCAATAGTTCTGTCTAAAAATTTTAAGATCAGTATTTAGAATGAGATACTACTCGATAGTATACCTCTTTTTGACCTCTAGTACAATCTGATCGATCATCTCTTTGGTCCAGGTGGGACCTAAAACGAATGATCGTAGGTTGTGCGTTTATATGCCAATCTCACCGTTAGCACTACTTCCAGTGAAATCCATTTCCTCTTCGTCCATCTCTGCTCGTTCAAATTTCTCCTGGTGAATAATCTATGATCAACAAGGTCCAACTTCAGTACAATTCCTTGCAATACTCTTAATTGTTCGTAACTCGTCTACTGACCTCCTTATCATCTAATTCCTGCTTGACTTCTAACTTAATCTCAGCCGTTCCTGGAGCAGCCATAGATGTCCGAGCTTGAGCTGAAATCATCCAATTCCCATCAATATTTTGATTGCCTATTTCAAATATGAATGGCTTATGCATGTTTCCATTTTAATTTCTCACAACATGCTGACCTCTCGTTGTCATTCGGGTGTTGGATACATCAGAGATAGACGATGCCTCGATTATCTGTACTTTCATCGGAGGTTCCATCTGGAAGCATTACTTCCTTTCTGCATTTGCTGCATTATTATTTTTTTCGCTTTTCATAATAATTTCTCATTTAAATTGATTTTTCGTACCGAATCTCGAATGCAAATGTCATTGACTGTGCTTCACCTCATGTTTTATAGCAGACACAACTGAATCCAGACTGCGTCTAGACCTACGTCTAGTGTAGTTTTCAGCGATGAGATTGAAAGCATCTGCAAAGATTAAATGATTGCATATTCAATGTTAGCCATCCGATCTCTAATCTTAGCACTCACTTATGACACCATTGTCATTGTCATTTGCGTCGTATGCAGTGCAGAGCTCATTGAAGGTTTCCGTTGTAAGTAGACTGAAAAAGACCGAAAATAGCCACGCCCACTTCTCCAATACACTTAACCAAACGTAGATTTATCCAATAACAAACATACTCAACGAATGGTTGGGTGGTTGCAGAATCGTCTCCCATGAAGCCCATCGAATTCGAATACCGCCATACCATTGGGTTACCAACTGAAAATATAATATTCTGAGGAGAACCTTTCTATCTCTCTATAAATATTTTATTTGTTCGTTGCAGTATCAGTACAATTGAAGTCCTTGTTTCAAAAAAATTGCAGAATTCAAATCAAACTGCAAAGATTGAAAAACAAACGCTTGTTGACTGCTTTCGCTTTCGCGTACATTGAGCACAGCCACGCCCACTTCTCCAATGCCAGATACTCGTTGAATTCTGCGAATAATCAATACAGTAACAAATAGATAAATTCAAGTGACCAACTAACTAGTATACTCACCAGAGAATCCGTCTTTCACCTTCATCAATTCAGCGATCACCTTGAAGACAGCGATGTCGACCGTACGCAGACCTGTGATGGATGGATATCTTACAGTAACTCTGTGTGTATCTACAGTTCCCCAATAACTCACCATCAATGGTACATTCAACAGGGAAGCTCCGACTAGGAAGGGTTCTCGTCGATTGACGCAGAAGGGCGATGAACATCCCTCTAGTTGTGTCATCCCACACGGGCCGCTGCAAGTAACTATGATATTGGATGTAAAGCATGAAGTTCCGCAGCTCCATCATTCGTAAAATCATGTACACACTTCCAATGAAAGTTCCAACTGAAGGAAAATAGAGTTTCTTCATGCGGCCAAGCTGCTGCCAGCTGCCAACTTATTTTTAAAATACCCATTTTTGTGAAGTGGGAGAAGTTTTAAACAACTTGTATTATCTTTTTTTCTGAAAGCTGATAGAAAGCGATGAAGAATTGAATCAGTCAGAATTTAATTTCAATAGAACTAATGATTTCTGTTTAATACTTCCATTTAATACTTCCATCCCTCTTCCCTTCTCTCACGCCGATCGCCGGGAGCAAACGAGCACGGGGTACCGACTGTGCGCAATCTGATCGGTACCCGCAACGGTGAGCCATGTCCGCCCTCATCAACGGCCTCAACAGCCTGATCTCGCGTCCCTCGTCTCCTTCCATCCCAGGTCAAACTCCGCCCTCGCAATCTGCTCGCGGAACGAAACGAGCTGCCACCGCGGATTACGTCGACGTCTCGGTCGAGCAACTCCTCAACTTCTGCATCCGACTGAGCAACGACTTCGCCAAGCAGAAGGACCACGTGCAGGAACTCGAGAAGAAGCTCTGTGAGTTGACTGCAC
>LS495864.1:16912-41220 GCA_900490845.1 Pristionchus japonicus | reverse complement strand
AAAATCTCGAAACGAAAACCACACCACTTTTGTTACTACTTCACTAGAAACGGCATCAACTTCACAAACAGTGTCTCCCCCTCGAACTATAGACACCACAGTTTCTTCCCCAGAGCGGCAAGGCTAGTAGTTAAATCCGGAATATTGACCAGTTTCCCTGAGTGACCCCACATCCGCCCATTACCTGCTATTCTACGACCACAGCGTTCTATCCCGACAGACAAGGGTGAGGGTTGACCTAACGGAACTGCAAGTTCAGGATTCTAAAGGAGTTTCGAAACGCATCTCGATTCTTATTTTGAAACAAAAGCGATCAGGAGAATTTCGTTATGTTTCACAAATTTCTTAAATTCCGAGATCAATTTGCAGTTCGAATACGGTTTTGCGGGAAAATTCAAAAAGATAATCCCATTGTTCACCCTTGTCTGGAGAAAACAATGGGGATCAGAACGCTGTGCGACGCATCATTGAACTTAATAATATTTCCTATTGTACCGCGTTTCTCCTCGTGAACTCGCATAAATATATATATCTTCTACGTGAACATTCTACAAACGTTTCTCCTCCGATCACCCCGACTCCGCCCCTATGCATAGAGATCGTGCGGTCGCCGCACACCCGTCGCGTGTTCTTCTCCTTCTCCCTCTCCCATACTCCCACTTTTTGCTTCTTTCTTGACGAGATCCCTTCTCTCTCCCAAATTGTTCCTTCTTACCCTACATGATTTATATCTCCATGCAAGAAAAACTAGACTTATCGTATGTTGCACCCTAAATAGATGTAGTCACCACTCATATGACTTGTGAGGTGCATCTTCTAACTGGATTTGGTTCGCCTAATGTGGGAGAACCCCTTCATTCCCTCTCCCCCTCCCCCCTCCATCTATTGCCTAACCCCGCCCCTCATCTTCCTTTCCAAGCCATTTCTCCAGTCAGAAATCAGCCACTTCTCGACACTTTCTCGACTGGACGAGAGATTGCATGATCTGTGAGAGTGCTGACGGCATGGGCAAACGATGAGAGTGCATATATAAAGAGGAGACACTGCGCCAAAAATCCACACACTCGTTTCCATCCTGTGTGTCTGACCACGGCTGTTCGTCTGGCTACTCTCTTCATCCTCTGCACTCTCTCAGGAATGCTCTATTCTCCCCGCCCGTCTCTCCCCTTCTCTCCCCGCGCCTTCCTCTACTCCCTCCCCTTCCTTCCCGTACTCTTGCCTGCTTTGTGACAACTGGTAGATTGAGGATCTGATGCAGCTGATCCTTCTGCATGCGACATGGAGGCGCCTTCGAGAGAGTGTCCATCTACAATCAATCCATTTGATAGGGAAACGCGAAGAGAAATGGCAGAAATGGCGCACGGATCAGCCTAGATCAGTCGTTCATCCATGATGTACGACTCGTTCACGTTTCGATATTAAGCAGTAATCGAGTCTCTCAAGGATGTCAGAGTGTTGTGGCCGATCGATAGGGGAGGAGAGAAGAAGGGGGAGGACGGGGGGCTAGGCTCCGCCCCCTTTTGCATTCCCTCCTGAGGCCACGCCCACTATGCGAGTGAGGGAGCGGAGAGAATAGGGTCGACATAGGAGGGGGCGGGAGGAGTAAGTGATGAGATAGTATGTGGAATTGAGAGAGTGGGGCTCGCCTCTCTCCGGTCCCTGCCCTCTTCCTACCCTTACAAAATGCGAAAGATTGTGTATGAGATGGCTCTTGCTTGGGGAGGGATGACGTGGTCCTTGCTTTCCTACAATTTTGCCAATTCCTACTCCGAATTTTTTCGCAGCTACGTCGAGAATGGGATAGGGAAGAAAAGTCGTATGCACGAACCCGTTCTGTCACGTGAAATCCTTTCAAAAAACAGAGCCTAAACAGTTTCCGGTGTTTACTACTCATCTTGATGGGCGTGGTTTTTCCCCACCACTCACGCGTCTCTTTCGATTCAGACGAGATGAGACAGCATGTGAAACAGAGATGTTCTCCATCCTGTTATGTGTGGTAGATCAAAATGCAAGATATCATACAAATGGAGAATTCAGAGGAGTGTCTGCATCCTCAGCATGCTTTCCCCCACCATTCCGTTATTTTCTACGATGGCCATGAAGCTGATGTACATGTGCCCCTTTCGCAATACTTCGCTGAATGTCAAACTGTACGCGAAATATGTTGTGCATTGAATAAAGAACAAACAATCATGAACATTTATTATCACTATTCCGAATATCGGAAACGTACAATATCACCTCTCATCGCTTCATGCACTTTTATCTCTATGAGAGTAGGTCATGCCCTGGGGGTTCTCTCTAGAATGGGCGGGGTCTGAGGGTGTAAGCAGCTCTCCCAGTGACTAGAGTAGTTCCTCTTTTCTCTCTTTCTCTTTCCCTCACATTCATGTTTCCTCTCTCGTTTGTAGATGCGCGGAAAAATCTGACTTCCTCGCATTAGATTTTCACATGATAAAATGGTGGTAAAATGAATTTTTTTGCGTCTTGGCCTACTGGACTATTTTAACCTACATTTACCCACCTCTCACATAGTGTCTGGAACAATTTTACCACCGATTTAAAAAGATGACTCTAATCGAGGGAAGTGCTTGAAACGCATGCAATAACAGAGGGGAATGAAAGCGACTCCACAGGGCATGTCATAAAAACAGAAGCGAATCGACGAGTGTGCAAGAATTAGAACTGGGCTTGGGTAAGTTCAATATGTGAATAGAAGGGGGCAATATTCGCTCTTTCAACAGAACGGATCTCGTATGATTAAGGCAACAAATCGGCACATATCCGTACTTACAAAATGTACAACTTGTGAAAACTACTAGACAAACTTATTTTACAACTCGAGAAAGAGGCGGGCAGGGGTATGATTATTGCAAATCCTTCCGGAGAGCAAAGTCGACGACAATAGTTAATGCTTGATTGCAAACCGCCACAGGTCATGTGGTCGATCGACGATGTAGAGTGACGTCACCATAATCGATATCAGAGGAAGGACGAGTGCGGGAGTGATCTGGAATCAATACATAAAAAAACCTATCGTACAACCATGCCACTTCATCACCATCATCACCATCATTCCATTCACTTTTCATAACCATTAATAATAAGGTTGAGTCATAGGTTAATCCAGATTGGGAGAGACGATGGAAGACAGAGAGGTTGAAAAGATAAGAACTGATATGAAATTGAAGGGAGAGAGCGAGAGAAATAGAGGATACGAGTAGAGAAGGGACTCTTCTCATATGCACCAGATATCAATACAGACTGCAAGCTCAGCAATCTGCAAAAGTGGAGAAAAGGAAACTCGCAATGAGAAGACAAACAGGATAAAGGAAGTGATAGGGAACTACTAGGGGGGCATTCGCATCTTACAAAAAAATCTTACTTATGTGATCAACAGTGCTACTGTCTTGAAGCCTATCTGACAGATCATATCATTGATAAGTCTCCACCACAATCCCCTCATCGAATCTCACCTTCCTCCTCCATACAGCTGCTCCCAATGTTACTCCCAATCCTCCGATACCTGCATACCAACATGCAGCGTACGTCTTCGGATCGTACATCGCATTGAACTTGAGAAGCAGATTGAGGAAGACTCCTGCAGCATCATATCGTAGCGCATATTTACAAGCACTGAATAACGAGATCAATAATCACAAAGTACAAACCAGGAGCCATAACATCGAGAGTGGCGAGACTCTGCTTGCCGCCTTCGTTGTCGCGAGGAACGAGAATCATCAGTGGAGCACGGGATTCTTTCGTTACCGTACCTGAGATGGCATATTTTGAAGATTGCTTTTTTTTGGTCGAAATCAGCAACTGGATATTTTTTTCGCACTCACTAAGCAGATCGACGACGTAAATCCAGAAGAGGTCAAAGATGATGAGACCTATTGATAGAACGACGCCAGTTTGAAAGGAGACCAACTGAAAGAATTACACTGTACGCTGTGGAATGTCGCCCTGAATACCTGCACTCGAGACACCACGACGTACACCGACGCGAGAGCTAAGATGTCCGTGCTCAGCCAACCACCTGCCATGATATATTTTTTTGATTAGAGCATAGATATCAAACATCTAATTCATTAGATCGGCATGTCATGTTAAGCTTCATGAAATGTAAGAATGGAAAGTTCTGGCATACCAGCAAATTCGTGGATGAGGCCGAATATGATGGATGAGAAGAGGGCTGCATATTCCATTGTCTCCTCATGATAATAGAAGTAGAAGGCTGAAGATCGAGAAATACAGTGGGAAAGATTACCGAAGTATCAGATACGAAGTGTCTTATCCTACCCAACCAGAAACCACCGATATCGAAAAAGAATAATGATTTTTTTAAACATCATCCTTATTTGAACACCGTATACTCAATATTTAAGCGTATGCTTGAAAATCTCACTGTAGGTAAGATTCTCACCTACATAGCTCCAAATCATCGTACATTTTTCACTCACCAAACTTGGTCGCAATCACTTCGAGTAGCACGACGTGCAATGCTGCGACACAAGCCCACACAGGGACATGAACTGCGATGACGTCAGCCAAGATATCAGAGAGTCTGATTATACGAATATTATGCAACAAAGGGAACGTATACGTTATCGTATATTCGTAAATACATACAATCACATAATTACATACCGTACGCTCTTCTTCATGGCCGTACCGGGTGTTTTATCTTGTGGAAGAATACTCAATGCATTCACGAGATACGTCATCATGTCGATCTGAAACATGAAGAAGTATGAGTACACTGTATAGATCGGTGCTTTTGGAGCAAGCAAAAGGGAATCTTCGAAACCCTTCATAACGTTTTTTTATAAAACAGATTTTACATATACGGGAAAGCACAAACCTGCCCTAATTCCTTGTACAAATCGCACGGTTTGATGTCATCTGAAGCAGATATTGACCCACGTCGAGAGAGAAGAACAAGACCCGTCTGAAGATGAGAAGATCGAAGGTCGCATTGAACAAGATAGGCATACAAGGCTTCACAAATTCTCTAATGGTAGTGAATCTCACTCTCGATCCGATGGAGCTTTTTCTCGATCCAGGTTGAGAAGCTTCCTCAGAGTGCAATAGAGACGATGTGGTAACTGGTTCCATATTCGTGGGAGTTAAAGGTGATACTGTAATAGGGTAATATTTAATAAGAAGATGCAACAGCGTTAAATAAGTCATTGATAGAAAATAGAGAAAAAAACGGAAAAATAAGCTATAATTAAATAACCTGGAGAGCTTGTGCTAGATCTTCGTTCACATGAGCTTCTCGGTGACTCTGAAGATTTATTCAGGAATAGAGAACACAATAAAACAATGATAGAGTAAATACCTTGAGGTACGATGATCTTGCCTGATTTCTCCTCTTCGGGAGTATTCTCTTCACTCTCTTCATCGAAGTCAAATGCTCCATTGACTGAGCCTGCTGCTGGAGTAGGGATAGGTGTGGTAACATCATCATTCTGTGACTCTTCGATATCGGAGAGCATTCCTGGAAAAAAGAGGGAAAACTAAAAAAAACTAATCGAGTCGCGCCGTGAACAAATTCAATGATGTATATCCTAACGTAAAAAATTGAATCGGTATCTTCCAGATAAGTATTCCAACTATGGCCACTCACGTCTCAATCTCTCAGCACTTCTCACAGCTTCTTCGTGTAGTCCATGTTGTTGTGGTAATTCGAAGATAGGACGAAGATCGGCTGTGCGGGAGACTTTACGAGAAACAGAAGGAGACTGGGAGGAAGTATTCCATTATCATCAGTCAAGTGAATTATTCCCTATTTGTCGTAACAAACTTTGTAAGATCGAACTCGTTCTCCTTTTATATAGTTTACCTTGCTCTCCTCAGCCTTTCTTCTAGCTTCTTCTTCCTCTAGTCGCTTCAACTCAGCTAATTTCATCTTCTTTGTGGCTGGAATAAAAACCTTCCACATGCAAAAACGAGTAGTTTGATTGAATTTGCTAATGCTAAGTGAACCGACCATAAAATGTGAGGATTTACAGAACAAAAGGATGATAAAAATATAAGAGTAATGCAACTAAACAACCACTCACCGAAGTATACAGCTGCGAGAAGAGCAGATAAACCAAGTGGGAAGGCAAGAGCATGTCTCTTAGATATGAAGAGAACAGTCGTAGAATCCAGCTGATATTGGCAAATATCGATAACGATACAGTAATCACACAGACTGATCTCAGACTATCCAAGTACGTTTAACTATACAATTATAATCTATTCTGAGGTACCGTAATAGATGCAATGGTACCTCGAAGAAGTAGATTGTGGAGGATCGAAGACACGCGATCTGTATGACGACTGCAGATACAGTGAGAATGCAGAGAGAGGCAGCAGCTCTGCCCAATGGAGGAGCATTCATGGCCAAATCTGAAGAAAATTACATTTTTAATTATCATAGTTAATTTTCTTAAAAGAGTTTAACTGCTTTGCAATTCCACGGAATACATATCAGTGAAAACAGGAAAATATTCAGAGAGGCAGGTAACTAACAATCATGAATAGTGTGCAGGAAAGACACGAGTGAACAGTGAATGTTATCTATCGCGCACTCTCTCACGTGTGTATGTGTGTGCATCCTCTATTCGATTGATAGTGGTTGATAATGATAAACACATGAGAAATAGCAGTCGACAGATGAGTAAAGGAAGAATTGACCGAGGATCGTAGTAAATATACATCACAAGAGGAGGTTGGGGTCTTTTACTGCGTAATGGTCACTCGTGCTCTACTTTCACTCACTCTTTCCAACCAGCCACTCTCTCACAACATCACGCGTCAGTTGGTTATAATTCATCGAAAACAAGTCAGACGCACGCAATCATTATCTACCGTATCTGCTTAGACAAATCAATACTTCGCGCATTTGCGACACCAATCATTTGACGCTAAGAAATAGCTCGCACCAATTACTCAACCGTCATTGGTTGTTCTCTGACCTATTCAGCATCTCTCCGTTCTCCGCTATTTTCCTCTTGATATCTCACGCTTCAATGAACTTTGTGAAACTTTTTTGCCGGAAACACACAACTAGAGATCGATGACGATAAGTTTAAACCTCCAGAAAAAATACTCAGTGAAAACCCTTACAATGCCCGATCTGTTAATAAATCCCACTCGATCAGGTAATTCTTGATTTTGGACTTGTACCATGTGTGTTTTTATGCTTTGCAGATAATTTGAATACAAAATTACACAATCAGCTTTATTGAGTATCATCAGATAGTACAACTTGTAGGTTTATAGGTATAGGGTTTAATAGATTGGTAACAAGAGTCCAAATATATTAAGCAACTTGCAACATGGTTGTTGGGACAGAACGGTGAATAAATCGAAACGTAACTTACGAGGAACATGATCATTAGCGTGGAATGGCTAATCAACGATAGTGGGGGCGAAATGGAGAATAGATTATTCGAGATTGTATAACTTATGCTGCTTGTGTTGGCATATGGCTTCCGATTTACGAGCGAGAGCTGCAAAATAAGTTGGATAACTAATAGAACAAAAATGAATATGAAGGAAGAAGGAAGGATGAATACATACCGACTGCGAGATCTGCTGCGCTCTCTATCGGGTGATGCACGAGGAGAGCGATCACGAGGAGAACGAGAACGAGAACGGTTTCTGCGTGGAGAACGCGATCTGAATTATTCTCATTACGGATGCATCCATTGTCGTCCCACCAGCTAAATAGTTACATTACAGATATAGTTCGACATCTAAATTACAGTCTCCTCTCTCTCTTTCTCTCTTCACTGCGAGACTTACTATTTTACCTTTACGGATGTGCGATTTCTGTGGAGTTTCTGACGCGCTTTGACATGCTACACAGTGATGAGATGGTCGGAGAGAAGGAAAGGAAGTGTAGAAGGATGTCAGAGAGAGAAGATCGCGGGATGGGAAGATGGAGGGAAGAGAGGTTCGAGAGAACGTGTGTGGGTTCAGATGATAGAAGGGTTGAGGCACTAGCGCAGTACGGAAGATAGGATGAGGAAGGATGTAGTGAGCTCGTCACTAAAAATACTGTGTTTCAGAAGTGGACGTGAAACACAGACGGACAGTAGATGACACCTCACTAATTGGGTGGATGGGAATATCGGTGATTATATAATTGTTAAGGCCAAGAAAGGAACAAATGAAACATACCTGGAGCGTCTGCGGTCTCTGTCACGACCACCGTCGTATCCGCCACCTCTGCCTCCTCCACCACCACTGTATCCGCGTCCACCACCTCCTCCTCCTCCTCCGCCGCCTCCACGGTTGCGTCCGTGAGACAGCTCGACACGAGCGTGAACACCACAGATGCGCCTATAAATTAACAAATACCTAATTTAGTCTCACTTTATAGAAACAAACTGGGAAGGGCATGCGTCAACAACAACTCACGTTCCGTCCATAGCCTTGACGGCATCCTCGGCATCTCGCTCGTCTTCGAACTCGACGAAGGCGAATCCAGGCGGACGGCGAGCCACCCACACCTTGAATATGCGACCGTAACGGCTGAACGCATCCTCAATCTGAAATCGCAAAATTTGGCTTGAAAATGTGGAAATACAACGACGAAAATTTTCGAAATTTGTAAACAAACCTCCTCAGACGTGGCATCGGGGGGCAGACCGCCGATGTACACTTTTCCTCCGTACGGCATGATTGCTGCAATGGGAACGAAACGATTGGGGTGTGGAGCAAGCAACAAAAACAACAATAGAGAAAGAGAAAACAAGGAGAAAACGGACGCGAAGCCGGGCGTTGCGTCTCGCGTCCATCGATTGGCGGGATTTTCGCTTTGGGAATTTTGTGTTACTGTAGGTTATTTTGAGTTTAGTTTAGCATTCGCGCACACATTGTACTAAATATTCAAATAATTTATTTCAAAGATAGTTATTATTATTATCATCAACAATGCTTTATCACAATAAAATTAATATTTATGTGGGGTAGGAGTAGTTGCAGATATGCTCGTCGATGCCCTGTTGGAACCAATCAATATTGACAGCGTTGAAGGCCTGAAAATTAGCACATTATCTTACAAAACCATTTTAACTACATTCGAAATGATGTTCTTGAGTTTCTCTCCCATCGTCACTGCCTGTGGATTAGGATTGAAGCGTCCATTCACGCACTTCGGATGGGTTGCTGAAACAATATTCAAGGAATGATCTTTGATCTTCATGTTAACTGGTTCCAGCAGGTGGAGCAGACGTCGAGGTTACTGTAGGCGGGGCCGCTGCTGCAGTGGTAGTCGGCTCTGTTGATTATGAGTTGATTATCGTATCATCACGATCCATAGAACCTTGCACAGGATCGAGAACTGGATTGCAGAATGACTCTGAGCAGACGCACACTTCTGGCTGGTTTGGCATTTTCCTGAGTGATTGCTGACATATCAATCTATTAACTAATGATTATACAAATGTGCTATCTGCTTAGATAATTTCTTACGTGCATGATACGGTCGGAACTCCATCCCACACGGTTCCACAGTATGAGTGGGGGTTCTCTCCACGTTCTGATATGACGCTATATCTATGATCTCGATTAGTGTATCTCACTTGTTACACAGTAGTCTCCATGGCAAGTGTGTGCTGCGTCACAGGGTACAACTACTATGCCTATTCCTGAAATGAGGTGATAAGCGATGGCATTATGATGATGTAACCTGTCAGGTTGACTTGCCCACACTGGAAACACTCCATCATCATTGGAGATGGGAAGGCCATTGGGACACTGAGAATTCAACTTCGGGATGAATGAGAAACCACTGACGTTACAGAATCTTTGGTCCATACAGCTAGTAAGGCAGCCACGGTCTTGTCAAAGTCGTTACAGAAATCAGCTCCACATAAGCAAGTTGTGTTTTTGGAGGAGGCATTATATGTGCATCTAAATATTCGATTACTGTAAATGAAGAATAGATTATCTTTCACGTCTGTATGGTTGACGGAGGAGTGACAGATGAAGAACAGCCAGATAACCATGCTCCGTTCGAAGTCACAACTGGATTACGGCAGATCAACTAGAAACTACGCAGTATTGATACTAACCGACTTGACACGAACTGTCACAGATGCTGAGACGATCATTGGAGCAAGTTGTCCCTACGGTAGTCGACGTTCCCGAACACGAATAGCATATCACCGAGGAATTAGCCAATTGGCTCAATGCCAGGATGACGATCCCGAGCACTTGCCTGTACATGAATATCTACTTAGCGCAATGCCAAATCAGATAGTGAGAAAATGAGTGAAATAATACCACATGACGATGAACCGCACAGTCGATCGATCTCACTCACCCACATTGGATTACTCGTCGAGAAAGGGATTTGGACGGGAATTCTTTTTTTTGGTCTATAACCAATCCGAAACCAGACAGCTCGAACATTCACAGTGCCATGGCTTTACTGTAGGCAGTTCATCACATGCGTAAATACATCACACTAATACAAACACGTAAAAAACGATATATACAAAACAACTAAATATCACTGCAATTTTTAAGAGTCATCATGAATTCTTCAAAGTATATTTGTTACATAATGTATTTATTGGATATTTTCATTGCACAAATGTCGCGAAATACAAGGCTAACATCAGTCCTTTCTTCAACTGCCCATGACTGCTCCAATGGTAAGAGAGAAAAGGCGTTGATGGCGCAGTCGGTAGTGGGCTAATCTTGCCACCCGGCTGTCACCAGTTCGATTCCTAAATTTCGTGCTTTCGCAGTGACGATCTTATAGTTCAGCTGACAATGATGCTGACATACTGTTCTTTCGCTCCTATCCGAGCCAGCACGTTTTGCTGATAAACATCAGAATTGGAATTTGAGAGACTGACTGAGAATCACACTTTATAGTTAGTTGGTCTCACTAGTTGAGAATTAGAAAGATTTTGCTCATTTCAAATGCTGTGATGCCTTGGTACTGAGTTATTCCATTTCCTGAGATTTCTCTAATTTCCTTTCCGTCCTTTCTTCTCAATGTTGTCGAACGTTTAGAGAATGAGATTGAGAGGGGAGAGGAGAGAAGGGAGGATGGGGTCGAGATCTCACTAGAAAGGAGGAGTGAGAGAGAGAAGGGAGAAGGGAGTTGGAGGGATTCGAGAGTACTCTCCCCTCTTGATCTATCCTTAAGATCGCCTCAGGGGTGAGCAGGTAAGGGTGGTGACCTCTTATACAGGGACGAGCCGACCGCGACGCTTCACCGGTCACGCGTTGCGGTTGCGGGAACTGTGCAAAGGTGGATAGAGGATCAAGAGAGGACAGAGAGAAGAGGGGGGCAGGTGTATTTCGTACCCATCTGGGGATTATTTGCGGATTTGCCACTCTTTTATTATGCAGATACGATCGGCATCTTTCGATTGATCTTTGATCTTCCGATCTACCGTAATCCACTGATCAACTAATGATCGGTAGCATAATTGAATGATTCTCGAATGTTTCCATGCGCGAATCAGTTGAATTTTATTGAACATTCATAATGACAAGTAATAATTCATTCGATTACCCTACCTGATCAATCTCATTAATAGATAATTCCTTCTGGCATTGCTCCACAGTTTTCCTTCCTATTCCGGTTCGATCTCCATGTGTCTTTCTTACTCTTTTTCTCTCTGATCTACCATCTTTCCGCTCTCTGAGAGTGCCTTTCGGCATCTTTCCTCTTTCTGATTCTCCTTTTAGATACGCTTTGTCTTTTTAGACCGAACTATTCGATCCGCCTTCATTGATCAATTGAGTACCACCTTATCATGCTCATCGTGCAAAACAACCCTGTTTTCTTCCGATACTCATTTCCTAATTTTCCAAACGTTACGATTATATTAGCCTCTTCTTTTCATTAGAAGCGTGTGATAACAAAACTTGATCTTGCTTTATATCAGTTTCGAACGGTAACACTTTCTTCTCTTTTTGCTTCCTCGATCTTCGATTTCAATCTACCTTTTCCTTTAATAAGTTTTTTTTTCCGTGCGGCAACGCCCTCCTTCTCATCTACCTTTACGATCCCATCAGTCACGGATCAAATCACAATTCAAATTCCACACTCTTACACAATAAGTGATTGACCTTTTAGCTCTAACGAGAGTGGCCGAGATCCGTTCTCTTCTTTCACTTGAGAACACTGGAGAGACATTTGCAGAGACTGTTTCGAGAGAAAGAGGGAGGGTGTGAGAGATCTCATTGATTGATTCGATCTAAACAATGGGCTTGGAGGCCTCCTTATCGTGCTTGATAACTTGTATCTGAAATTTGTTGTTTTCAAATGGAAGTGAGGCTATGACAAAGGGTTGCAAGTAAGAGGAAGTAGGCATCTTCCTCAATTGCTTTATTATCTAATTTCAATGATCTGACGGGGTTTTCCTAGTCGTGAGGTAATTGAAGAGAAGCCACCTTCTTCTGAATCACTGTAACTTCCCTCTTGATGTTGCATCTTTCTCACTCTTTGCATCTCTCGCTCTATCACTGATCAAATATGATAAAAAGCAGCATGACCAAACAGGGCCGATGCTTCTCAGCCAGACATTTTCCCTCGCTCGTTCTTTTCCAATCGTGAAAATAATGTTTCTGCTACGAAACATAAATGACTCACTCTTCAATCATTTTGGCTTAGTCACTGACGATTTGGATAACATTTGCATTTCATTCTTTCAACCTTTATATTCCCTGTCTTTGTTCTTTAACTCCTTCAACTCCAACTGAAACGTGCTGAGTACAGCGAGAACAGTCAGAGAAGCCAGAGTGTCGCTGATGATTACCTACAGTACGGGTGTGTGTGTTTATCAAGTCTCCTCCTGCTGATCCTCTGCGTCTCTTACATCTTATTCACTCATTCCAATCACTATTTCATTGCTATTATTCTAAACTCCAATAATCGAGATTGAGAAATGGAGTATTGTCGTCCTTCGCCTGACCAAATAAGGGATTAGACGGGAGAGAGAGAGTGGGTGATTGATCGATTGATAGTGAAAGAGAAGGGGGATAGGAGGTGGTCAAACTCCCCACCACTCATTAGATCTGATAAGACACTCGCCATTTCGTCTCGACAATTTCTTGCATTTTCTCGATATCTCACCAAATTAATGGAAGTGATTAGCCCAGTTTTCGCACTCGCTATAGAATGATACTTTCTCGGATCACTCCGTGATTGGGATTGCAACGAGTAGTGAATCTATAAGCAATCAATCAATAATCTGCTCCGTAAATCGTAAACCTGAGACATTCCGAGGCTGCTTTCTATTTGCCTACACACACGAGCGTGCCGGTTTCGGCATTTCTCTCTTACGACATCTTCTCTCTTCTCTCTTCATACTGCATACTCTCTCCATTTCTCCGTTTCTCTGTCCGCTCTTCATTCTCCACACTGTCTCTCCTCTCCTTTTTAACCCTTCCACATCCTTCTCGCTTGATCTACCATATGATAGTGCCCCAGGCAATCTCTCTCCCTCCTACACTCTCTCAGTCTCTCAAAATGTTTCTGAGACAGTTCCCCAATAGTCGAACCATTTACACTGAGATTAGAATGTTCAAAAAGGACTGGATCTAGTGGTTGTTCAATCAATCTTTCCTGCATATGTTCAATGCTATTTACGTGATGTATGTGCGCCTGCACTAGTTTTTTCGAAACAATATAGTCCATAGTTCTTGCTTGCAATTTGGTAGTTCGCAGTGAATATCTTGATCAACCTGTGAACTGTCCCTTCATCTCCTTCACTTTCCGCGCATCTCAATTGATAGTGATAATCACATTCCTTCATTATCCCTTATCATCCTCATCGCACTCTCTTCAATATACGTGCACTCTCGTCATCTCTAACTGTCTGTACACTTCGCTTATCCCTCGATCTCTCAGATATGGATTGTTTCCTCTTCTTGCCACTTCGTAATCCGGTTTCGCACCATTTCATCCAATCTGTCCTTGATTATCATTATGATGATATCTCTTCCTTTTGCCGTACTATTCATTGATCAATCCGTTTCGAATGTCGCATTCATTTACTGGTTTGAAATAATGATGTGATAATTACAGACTGTTTTCTGCATGAATCGACGTTGTTGATGATGGGTTCGATCTTCCGTCGCAACAAAAACAAGGATGATCAACGGAATGCAAGGCGAGATGATATGAGGTCATTCGTTCATTTTTGAGTCTTTGGTCAGAATAACTGGATCACTGAATCTATTGGACAATATGCACCGTTCAAATGCGCTTTGATTTTGGTTCTTTATATTTTATGAATGAGGGCGTAACGATTTCTTTGATTCCTCCCTTTTCCCACTCTGAAAAGGCCCTGAAGAAGAATCCTTATCTCTCTCCCCTCCGATTCTCACCATTTCTTGCGTGGAATGATTCCTCTCTCTCATTCAATCGAAATGTTTGAATTTGTATTCAATGTCCCGGTAGTGATTACATCAATCTTATAAAACCCCATTTCTTGGCCACTTATAGATGATAGCCAATAAAAATTAGTGAATCCTACCATCCCAGTCCGCTATCTCAATTGTCCTATATTGTCTTTCTTCGACTTCGATGGTCCCTCTGGCCACAAGTTGAACCCTACTTTGTTTTGCTCGCACCATCACCCTAATCTCCCTTGTAAGATGCAGTCTCTAATCACCTTATCATTCGCTATCACCAACGTAAGCGACGCCTATAGTCATCCTCGTATTCACATGCCTTTGAGCAATCATCAAATGGAATTTTCTCTGCATTCTCTTCCTTTCCTTCGCCGCTTCTTTGCCACTCGCCGACTCAAATTCCTTCGTTTACGCCTCATTTTTATTGACGCTTTTGCGAACTGTGACATCTTTATGAGAACAATAGATCTATGTTGAAATTTGTAACAAGCACGCTGACATAACTGGTTTCACTATTTTGTTCTGCCTAGTTCGAAATCCGCCTAACAAACTGGCGAGTTTGCACCCTGAGGGCTGATAAGATTAGCACCCAGTCCAGTTTCCTCTCTCGGAGTACTTGCAACTCGTTCCTCCTCGTTTCGAAGAGACGCATCTCTGTTACTCTCCATCCTATTCCTATGCAAATTATTCTGCTGACTTCTGATGAAGTTGATCTCTCATTCTGTTCCAATCGCCAACTCTCCCATCCTTCTAATGAAGTTGATCTCTCATTCTGTTCCAATAGCCAACTCTCCCATCCTTCTATTTATCTGTACTTGGTGATGGTGAGCAAACGTAGTGACAAGAAGAGAGAAGGGAGGTTGATTTGGTCGTTACACGAGAGGATGGAGAGGTTGACTGATAGAGAGTTTGCCTTCTTCTCTTCCTCTTCAGTACATTCTCAGATTAGTACAGATGAGCAAGGGAGTGAAGTGCAATGGGGGACTTTGTCTCTGGAATAGAATGTATGGAAGAAGACTGAAAGGGCGCATCCAATCATCACGCGATTCAATTGTCTCTAACGACAAGCTTTCTTCTCGGATTCCTATCAGTAGTGCGGCGCCGTACTAATCTGGTAGACGAAATATCTAGTGTGAGAATAGAAGAGAGAAAGAGACGATAAGATTCCTGGCTAACCACTATTATTTTACGACGTTTACGCGCAATAGAAAGAAGAAGAAGGTGGGAGTAGGCGAAAGGTCGTGCTGTCCATCAGTCACATCAACTGTGGATTCCAAGCATATCTTACTGATTACTTCAGTGTCTGGCGCCTTGCACATGCGATTCATGCTCATCTCTCAATGTTATACTTTTTTTTGATATAATAGAACAATCTTTTCTGATTATAATTCAATGAAGATATTAGAAAGTTTTCACTACAGACAACCACCACCGGGGGGTTTCTACTACTCGTCGTCCCCATCTTCTCGTGCTGCTCCTTCGCCCTCTATCGGTCCCCCATCATCGAGAGGAGGAGGAGGAGCACTGTACACTTCCCATAACGGATTGGATATGATGCCCCAACCACAACCAACACGTTAGTAAATTTAATTTTCTACTCTTATGCTCTGAGGATATTTCATGCACACACAATTGTATTTTGAATAAGATTGAGATCACAAACTATTTCAGCCCGTGGTCGCGAAATGCGACCAGATCTAGTTCCACCAGCCGATGAGAGCACTCCATCTTATCATGTTGAACACCTGGCCACTTTTGCCATTGGAAGACAGCATTCACTACTCAATCCTGCAGATGGAATTAGGTATGGCATTTCTACGATATATCAGATTCTCGGTACTTTAAATGGTCGATAAGCGCATCAAGAACACGTGATATTGCAGAAAACTGCAAGAGATGGAACGCCGTTCTGCGATCTGGGCTCAACCAATGATATTGAGACTGAGACATAATGTTGTTTCGGTTGAAGACGATAATGGGGTATGTCACAATATCATAAAGCAGTCCGTCTGAAAATCTGAATTATGTACCAATTTGGTGACTATTGTGGCTATCGCATCGTTGCAGGTTCTGGTGGAATCGTTCCCGATGGAGTTGGTGGAACAACCCACAGCTCATATTATGAACGATCCGAGGTAAAAAATTCTTTCCGGCTATTAAGACACAATTGATCGCACAATGAAACAACTGAACATGATATTTCTCATTCAGGGAGCAATACAATAACATCCTGTTGTTCGTGGTCGTCGAAGACAGTCGAAATAGACGATCTGCCAATCCAACTGAGATGCACATCTTCCAGGTATTCATACTTCACTCATCCTTATGAGTGAATTAGATGAACGAATCAAATTCATGCCAACATTCTTCTTCTTGTTATCACTATTCCCTTCCTTTCCTCTCGAATGACGACACCGCGCAAAGGCGTTAAAATCCGCAAGATTATTGCCGGCAATACGTTTTGACAATTCCGGGGCAGATAAGAGTGGGGAAGAGCTTGACGCTGATTGTCTGGGGAATACGAATGAGAGGTGTGAACAGTCACTCCATTTCAGTGCACTGACGTATCAGCTACAGAGGTGGCCGAGGATCTTCGATCTTATATCCGTGGCCAATTCCAAAGAGTGCGACCAGGCAGAAGAACTGGAGCGAGACAACCACAACCTCATCTCTACCAACACCACGGTTTGTATCTTCTGTATATCTCGAACCCAGTCGAGTAGAGATTCCTGCTTAGTGCTCATATTGAATGTGCGGTCTGATGAGCAGTTCAATCTAAACGTGGGTCCTTTCTCACATCCCTTTCTAAACGCTTCTTCTGATGATTACGTCATTAGCGAGGGCGGGTCTCTCTCACATTCCTTAGATGATCATTATCAGTCGGAAATTACTCATTCAGCTTCCCCACCCTCGAGAGTGCTTATTCATTATTCACACATCTCATCTTTGATTCATCCATTGACTTAGTTCTAATAGTTTCCGTTTTTCTCGTTATTCCAATATATCTGGCGCGGCGCCAACTCGGCGGCATCATGTACATGGTGCGATAAGGATAGTAGTGATAGTAGAAAGGAGAGGGGAGGGATGTGTTGATAGAGTGGAGAGAGAGGAAGAGCGAGTCTCTTCGATTGATAAGCAGAAGTAGTCTCCACGACAGCTTACAATATCGATTCCCCCATTGAACTTTGACCTACTCAATTCGTGATTGAAGCAATGGTGATATAGTTGCAGCTGGTGGCCAGATGTATGCAGATAATGCGTCCGTCCATTCGGAAGGATCTGAGCAATTCGAGATTGATGTGGTCAGTTACATTTAACCCTCTATGGTAGATATAGTTTCCAGTATCAC
Organism: Pristionchus japonicus; assembly: GCA_900490845.1. Taxonomy (NCBI): domain Eukaryota; kingdom Metazoa; phylum Nematoda; class Chromadorea; order Rhabditida; family Neodiplogasteridae; genus Pristionchus; species Pristionchus japonicus. Next base: position 23,486 of record LS495864.1, on the reverse strand, counting down.
TTGAACCATCTGATCTTCTTCGTATTCCAGAATACTCTCAACCGATGCTTCGATGACATTGAACGATTCGTCGCGCGTATTCAAGCAGCTGGAATTGCTCAGAGAACACTCGAAGAGCAGGCGAGAAAGTATCGAACTGCGAATAGAAAAGGAAGCAAGGGATCTGCATCTGTGCCCATTCCTGATCCTCACGGAATACATGCTGTGAGTATTCTCAATCATTACTTACCCCTTTCTCCGCTGAGCAAAAACAATTGATAAAATATAATTCAGATGCGCTCTCGCCTTCCAAATGAGGCCGAGTTTGTCGAGATATTCCGCAAGTTCAAACTGTGCTTCAACCTCCTTGCCAAGGTGACTCAGCTACTTCCAGAATGAATCGAATTGAAATATTACAGCTCAAGAATCATATCCATGAACCGAATGCACCCGAGTTATTGCATTTCCTCTTCTCACCCCTCTCTGTCATTCTCGAAGCATGCCACAGAGGACACGGAAGACCAATCGCTCCCCAGGTTGGTCAAGCCATCAAACGGCGAACTTATATTTTATTTAAATTCATAAATGAACTGCATCGAATGCTAAACTGAAACGAATTATTCATAATTGTAGGTGGTTTCTCCCCTGATCTCTCTGGAGGCTCGAGATCTGATGGACAACTGTTTGAGTAGTAAGGAGATGGAGATTTGGATGTCCATGGGAGACACGTGGAGGACACCTCCGTTAGTTATTCACTTCAATTATTGATTATCTCCACTTGTGATCACAGTATAGGCTGTTCAGAAAATGATGTAAAATCCTGAAGGTTTAATAATAATTGTATTGCAGTGAGGATTGGACGGGTCCCCTCCCTCAAGCATATCGTCCTCTCTTCGCTGATGGATTCGCTCCATACGGTCCTCCTGAGCCCATTGCTCCTACCAATGTCCATCCGCAGTTCAGCTCTTCTACACTTCACAATCACAATCAGGTATGTAGAATGATATCGAATGGTTTGCTTCATAGACTAGTGATCAGTCATAGGAAGTGCATGCCGCCGATCGCATGATTCATCTTCAGTTTCCTCAGTTGATCATAGCTTCCGTTTGGCTCGATTGTCGATCACAGCTAGTAATAGTGATCCACTCTCTCATGAACAGCCTGCTCCTCTTCATCGTGGTGAAAGTGCTCCTCCTGCTCATTATCGAGGAAGAGACGATCTTCATGGAGTGGGACATCATAGAGGACGATCTATTGATGTCGGAGGAGTACAGGTACTGTATCCAGCCAACTATTGATTGCATGCTGCTTGCTATTCCCCTGCTTGCTCCTCCCTCAGTCTCTCAATACAGTCTCATAATCCCATCTTCCCTCTGTAATTGGTCCTTCGAGTCCAGAGTGTCCCGGGTACTCCGATCTCATCTCGTCGTGCTGATACTCGTGGATGGTCTCCATCTCCCTCTCACAGAGGAGTTCCTCCTCCTTCTTCTACTCAACAACGTCCTCCTCGTCATCGTTCAGTCGACAATATAAGAGACGTAAGACAAACAACTACTTTTTCCCTCTGCTCACTATCCACTCTGAAACTGATAGCATGCATTCTTTTCGAATCAACCTCCTAGCATCCTTTCCTCTGTGATTTCCCCTATGTTTGAATGGTCTGCTAGCATGTCGGTTTCAACGCATCGGGATATTTCATTATTTTGACCATGATTACAATTCTAGCTCGATCTCGATCGCATCAATCTTGAACGTGAACGAGTTGAATTTGAGAAGATGATGCTGGAGAAAGAGAGGAAAATTTATGAAGATGAGAAGAACCTCAGGTGAGCTGAATGAATTGACTTCTTCTCGTGATTCCCAACAAATTCTCAACAAAATTTCAATAAAAATTGACAATTTGTCAAATTTTACTGCATTGCAGAACTGAGAGGATGCGATTGGATGCAGAGAAGAAACTTCTTCATGAAGAGGCGGAGAGACGATCACTCGCAAGCAATCATCATCATGAGAGGTACACTATGCATTCAATTCGGTACTTTTAGATGGCGAATATTTTCTGTACAGTAATAATTCAAAATCACAAGGGATTTTCCTATGGTCATTCTGTTATGTTTATGCAGCACTCTTCCCTCTCCCCGTCCTTCGAACGGACATGGTCCTCCTCCCTCATCTGCTCCCGCTCCCGCTCCCATTCCTCACGGTGACTACATGAATGGACCAGCCAGTGTATCGTCTCCCAGAGAAAGAGCATTCATTGAAGATCTCATCATGAGAAAGTGAGTTCATTCTTTGAAGTATCAAACAGTTCGCCAGCATTGGGCAATGCAAGTGCGAACGGCAAGTTCCGTAGTCATCTGAATATAATTGGTACGAACATTCAAACATGAATATTTTCAGTGCCAAGGTGGTGCAGGTCAGCTATGATCGGACTAATATGAATGCGAAGGAGCTGAGTGTACGCAGATATGAGTTCCTCGAGGTGAGAGTCCGTTCAATTACACTGATTTTCATTCTCGTAGATGATAGTACATAATTGAACTGATGTGACTCAGGTGCTGAACGACAGTAAGAACTGGTGGGAGTGCAAGAATATGCTGAATAGAGTGGGATACGTTCCCCATACCATCCTCACTGTCATGAGCAGAGAGTTCCTTGAGAGCTACGTTAATGGAGGAGATCCCTATGGACAGCGGGTAAGGATGATCAGCTCTGTTTAGAAGAATTGATTGACAACATAGCAGATGGAATAATAATTGCTTGAAGGGATCGGACAACTCTGTATATCGTGCCCCATCCTCTCCATCCGGCAATCTCCAAGGTACGAATATGCTTCCCGATGATGCTCCTTCCTACGTCAAAGAACGACAAGGGAAACGTGGCGAATTTCGTTACTTCTAGCCAGTTTCTTCCTTTTCCCTATATCGCTAATTAGTACAATCGTCTAGCTATGCCCCTTCTGTTCGATGCGCATGGTGTGTCAGTGTGTGCATTCTCCAAAAATCCCTTCCCTTCTGAACCCCTAAACCTATCTAACATGTTCATTCTCTAATCAGCCCTTATTCCAGCTCGAGTCGATTCGAGGTCGAGTCGATAGAAGAGCGCGCCGCCCCTCCTTTTCCGTTTCTGAAACGCGCACTTTTCGTTACTAACTCAAGTCTGCGAAAATGAGCAGACAAACTAACAAAAAACTGTTCTCTCGATAATCAAAAGATGGAAGTGACATTCCAGAATGACGAAACTAATCACAACTAACACTAGCTGATACAACGTGTGGTGTGTGGTGTGTGCTTATGTGTGGTACTCACAGTAACAGAATTGAATGCTCGAGCACTCCTTTGCTTCCTTCACCCACCCACTCTCCCCTTCTCATATCGTTCACTTCGCCAATTTGATCCAAGAATGCCGCACCTTCTACTTATCCTCTCTTCTATACTCCATACCACAAATGTAGTAATCATGACTTTATTCTCCCTTTCTCAAATCCATTTTCTGCCCTACAAATCGTCTGATACTTCTCACTTATTCATTTGCACAGCATCAGCCATTTCACTATTGCACTCTTGATTCGTGCCATTTCCATAGTTTATACCCAGAATCTTGCTTTTCTCATCTTGCAAGGCTCTCCACTTAATTATCATATTCATTTGTTCACTAAACCCGTTCGGATTCATTACTTCATTGCTCAATTTCGCATTTCCCCTCCAAAAATAGGTTGTTCCCTCTAATCGTCTCGTTGTGTAAACCTTTCCATGTTGTGATACTGATGACTTCGCCTGTCATCTAATATCCCCTTGCTAGATTCTTATCGTCTCCACCAGTGTGCCTGATCAGATGATGATGCCCCTCTCATTCTATCTCATCTCTGATTTGGCGTCTACCGTACCCCAGCTGCTACCGTACCCAATGTTATCCAGCCAGTGCACATGCCTTCGATATCCTTCCCTCACCACAGATGCTATAAATTATATATTCAGAGGATAATAAATATTTATATATCTTTGTTGCTGTGATTACCACACAAAAATACACCACAAACACACATCACACTAGGACTTAAAAGTTGAAATATAGGGTTTGAACGGGAACGTTTTAAAAATCCCTATTATTGCATCAAAAAATTAGTATCTTGCTGTTGATTTTTGTTCCCACTGTTCATACAAAATTTCTTTATTCAGTAGTCACCGAGATTTGCCTTTCAGTCCCTCATAATCAACACAATCGTCAACGAGCTCCATCGTCTCACAATCAGAGATTCGTAGTCGTTTCTGAGGCAGGAGTACAAGCGAATGGGAATGATAGAGGATACAATGACTATGCTAGGATACGGGCACGTTCACCTTCTCCTCCTCCAAGGTATTTTTGGGCTACCATCTGAATCGAAACTACAGCGAATGAAGTAGGGAATACAGTTGTCGTAGCAAGCGTAAGGTTGATACCACTAGAAGTTAGTCAACGGCTTTCTCAATTTTGTTCCGGAGTATTTTTCACCGTTTTTGTTCATTGGAATTATCAGTTGTCGAGTCTATTTCGTTTCAAAAGCATGCGACTAGGTCTAGATCAAATACAAACGTTTCAACAACTAAACAAGATTGATCTCTTGCAGAGTTCCCGAACCACCTGCTCCTCCTCCAATTTCGGGATTGAATGAAGCTATAGAGAAAATGAAGAGACAAGAAATGGCCAATAGAGCGGCTAGAGCAGCTGAAGCTCCCAAGTTGAATGTTATCAAGAGAATACCAAAGATCACTAAGCAAGGTGATCTCATTTATTTGAGAACTAATTATCATTTATTATACTTGCAGAAGAAGCTCTTTTGATGGAGATCAACTCAACATTAACCAGGGGAGAGGGAAGAAAGGCAAGCAATATCATAATAAACTGGCAATACATTCATGCATTTCAGATTTTGATCCCGAAACGAGTTGAACCAACTGTCCAACTGGCTGAGATTAGTACGAACAAAGACGTCAACAATTGGCTGATTGATAAGGGCTTCAGTCCGAGGTAAATTATCAACGATCATTATAACCGAACAGATTTATGAACAGAAAAAAAAATCTAAATTGGGTATCACCAGTTCAATTCCAACGTTTCGTGTTTTCGATGCGACGATCTTATAAATCAGCTTAAAACTACGATAACATACTGTTGTTTCTTCTATCCGAGCTCCTATCCGAGCCAACACGCTCTGCAGATTACATCTCTTCCAGGACACTCGAGATTCTCTCTGATATGGATGGCGCCATGCTGTTCTCATTGTCGAGGAATAAGCTGATTGAAGTAAGTTTTCCCATTAACATCTTTCAAGGTAATGTATTACATCCCTGCAGGTATGTGGTCGAGAAGAGGGATCGCGAGTTTACTCACAGATGCTGGTACAGAAGAAGAGGAGTGCGGTAAGTTTAATTATTTTATTTCGCAGTCTATGCTGATTTTTGAAAATCTACCTTCAATTATTTCAGTACGCCACGAAGACAGGACAGGAACTGAAGGCAATTCTTAACCATCGGAAGATCAATGTGGACGCAAAGAATGAGATGCCTTCAGAAGAGCCAGCCACTCTCGTGGTTAGGAAAGCGAATGGACTCGAAGAACGAAGGACCGCCGTATAAGACAAATTTATAATGTTTCCCTACTATCTTAGGCCTTTTCACTGTTATTGTCTGTTAGATTCACGATAGACTTCAGAATTTTTCCCTCGTGAAGAACAACAACCATAGTAATCGCCATCGTTTTCTTCCATCAATTTTCCAGTACTTGATCGCATACTGGATTTATCCTCACAAGCAATAGAGAGTGACTAGTCTGAAAAATTAACTTTTCTCTGTAATCATTCGATTTAGTATCAATGTTCATGTCAACAATGTCTCCTGTATAGCTCAGATGCTGCCATTTCCGCTCAATTATCATTCGACCGTGACTACCATTGAACTACCATTCCAGTATTAATCATCGCCTTTATTCTTGCTGTATTTATGAATTCTTCTATACGTCCGTGCTCAAAATTCACAGTTAAGAGACTGTCTCGGTAAAAATTCAGCATCCCGCGGACATCTCCTTAGCACAAAGATCCAGCCCTCCCCACTACCATGGCATGAGAGGGTATGGACCCCTGATTGATGAAGTGGTGGTTTTGGGATTCCTCGTCGCGTGCGTGGTGAGCCATGTGCGCGGGAAGTTCAAAAAATCGATTTTCATATCTTCTCAGCCGAACAAGCTAGAGTCGAAATTCTTTTTGCTTTGTGTTAGTGAGCTCAAATGTGCAAACTTTCAACGGGGAAATTATTTAAACTTCGATTCTTACGTCGATTTTGCAAGTCAAAAAGTCATTTTTCTTCGATTTTTTCCAGCTTTACGAAGGGGGAGCAAGGTCCCACATAGCACACAGTGTGGCTCCCATGCATATGAACATGTTCCATCACATTGGACAGAAATCGGTTTTACTCCACCCCCCACTTCTGCTTCCCGAAGTTGAAAACATGACACGATCCAAAAAAATGAAAAGTTAGCTTTCACCTTAGTTCTACCTCTACTACAGTTGGAAGTGCCTAAATGTGTTAAGTTTAAAGTTTTGGAATGATTGAAGCACTTT
>LS495830.1:199603-236548 GCA_900490845.1 Pristionchus japonicus | reverse complement strand
TGTTCATCATTCCCATCATCAGTTGCCCATAATTTCCATCATCAGTTGGTTCATTCAATAAGGTTGTTCATCATTCCCATCATCAGTTGCCCATAATTTCCATCATCAGTTGGTTCATTCAATAAGGTTGTTCATCATTCCCATCATCAGTTGCCCATAATTTCCATCATCAGTTGGTTCATTCAATAAGGTTGTTCATAATTCCCATCATCAGTTGCCCATAATTTTCATCATCAGTTGGTTCATTCAATAAGGTTGTTCATAATTCCCATCATCAGTTGCCCATAATTTCCATCATCAGTTGGTTCATTCAATAAGGTTGTTCATCATTCCCATCATCAGTTGCCCATAATTTCCATCATTAGTTGGTTCATTCAATAAGGTTGTTCATCATTCCCATCACTAGTTGTCCGAGGGTAAGGAAAAGGTCTTGGGGAAAAGGACCAGAGGCAGGACAGATACGAGACAGACAGAGGAGCGGCACGGGAGGTGAGGAGGTACGCGATGGGTCTTGACCTGATGAAGGAGACGATTAACTACGTTCGGTAGCACGGAGGCGATCGCCAGCACATGTTGTGGAAGATGGGAAGGATCGAGTGCATGTGAGAGAAGGGAATCACAATCGATGAGAGATTGGGTGAGGAAAAATACCAAGTACCAAATCGAAAATTGCTATTGAGTCTTATGAATGAACACAACTGATCGATAAACATATTTTTATCGTTCACTGAGACAGCATCACATCAAATACTGCAGGTGATCGGGATCATAATTCAGTTCAGAAACGATTGCCGGTTTGCTTTTGTCTTTGTTGAATTTGATACGGTAAATTCCTGGAGTTGAGATCCACAAGTCGTTCACGTTCGATTTGCAACATGAAACGCCATTTCCTGCCAAGTCAACGGTTCTGCCGGCAAATGTCAGATGGAGCATGTAGACCGGCGCATTCTGATAAATATTGTCAGGACAATTGTATGGCGATGCCGTTTTTCCCTTTTCTACTTCCTTTTCCAATTTCAGATTCTTCGAGGGGTATTTGGGGATGTCGTAGCACTTTCCATACTCAGATCCCATATAGATAATGACGTCCGTTACGCCTTGAGCCAGTGCTTTTGCTTGAGCCATCGTTTTGTCTTTGAAAACGGCTTTGAAAACATAATGATGGATTTGGCAGGCTCCTCCGCTAGCGAACATTTCGGTACACCTGTTACGAAGTTCCATGTCGGCATAATCGTCAGGAAAATTGTGAACGATCTGCCCATCTTCGTCAACAACGAGCAAATGAATTTTAGTAGGGAATAGGCGAGGCAATTTTTGGAAAGCGTCTGAATACACTTCGCAATGCACAAGTCTTGTTCAAAAAGGTTCTTAGGCACTACTTCAGTTCGCCGGACCAGCCCAATAGCCTCCCTCTCATTCCCCGCTATCTGCCCCGGCGAAGGGGCTGGAATAAGAGGGAGGCAGGGAGTGGAAGTGGGCTGGCCCGGCGAACGAAATAGCGCCGGTTCTTACGTCCGCCGATGACTCCTGACTCCTGATAGCCATCTATATCGAGCACAACTCCGAGCTTAGTGTTGCCGTCTATCTCCTTGTCCAAATTGCCCGTAGATATGAGCATTGTCTGAGTTCCCATAATCGATTGTAGAATTACAAATAAGATAAGTATCTTCAATAAGAATATCATTCTTCGAAAGGAAAAGATGTTGAAAGTACTAAAGAACAAGAGATTATGTACTTGCTGGAACTAATTGGATGTCACAATATTATATCAGACAGTTCGCATTATTGTCCGATAATTGTCATAATCGTGATATGAACGAACGCAACATACAGCTGTGCAACAAGGTTATAACAAAGTGTATCATAGTTGTTTATCCATAGACATCATTCATAAAAGGTATCCGCCAGTTTCCTCACGAAGTGGATCATAGTACAGCAGGCTAATGTGCTGGCCTTCAGGAATTATTTTCCCAGGTTTGTCCAATTTTAGTCGATATATTCCAGGAGCAGAGATATATGGGCGTGTCGCGTCAGTCTGAGTTGGATGGAATACGGTGAGATCCGCAAGACCTTAATTATTTAATTATGATCCTGCTTGAATGCATTAATACTACCTGGCGTTTTTATACTGTGAATACCGAGCAAATCTTTATATATTCCCGAGAGCGAAGCGGTTCCGCTGTTCGTCAATTTCAATCTTTTTGGATCAAATCCATAATCGGGAGAACCGAAATGATTCATATAATCAGAGCCAATGTATAGGATCACATCGGTTATTTTCTTGAGTGTTTTTTTAGCTTCTTCCAAATCACCTTCGAATTTCATTTGGAAATTATAATTGTAATCCTTTCTTCCAGTTTTCAATTGTTCATGAGTCCATTGATAGAGTCTATCATCAACGTATGTCTTCTGGTCGATAAGGCCTTCATCATTCACGCTCAGAAATGCAATTGTTGATGGAATTAGTTTGGTGGTTGTCATTCCGTGGCACACACTGAGAGTGAAACACATGTAAGTGAATCCCGATTCGGATCGCGCAGCTCCACAATCGCCTTTAACATCAAAATTGTAATTGTTTCCAATTATCACATACTTCCGGGCGGGGGAACATCCGTAACGGGTGCACCACTTGAGATGACAATTGAGGCAAATTGAAGAAAAATAAGACTTAGAAATAAAGTACGGAGAATCATTTACACTTGTACCGAATAGAGGGAGGCATTGCTTAAATACAAAAAAAGTATTGTTTGAGATTTATTGGTATTTAATGATTCGATAATCATAATTAAAAACAATTTATTCCAGAGGACCGGGTGGCTCAGTGGTTGTGTGCCAGGAATAAGATACGAAAGTCACGAGTTCGACTCCCCGCGTCCTCAGATCCACCCAAACCAAGGGGGTTAAGAAATGTTGGTAGTGGTTGAATAACCACAGTAAAGAAATCCCTCACCACGTGCACACAACACGGGCGGTATAGACATGCGCATAGGTCGCTGATTACTCAGGACAGACTGAACGCTGAATTGGCTTGGGGGTGGCAGAGTCCGCCCTTGCGTGGAACGCCTAACACCTTTACCTTTACCTTTACTTTTACCTTTATTCATGTCAGGCGTTAACGCTCGGATGAGGATACAGCAGCTTCCCATGTGTTGCATTCCAACAGTGGTTGCCAATAGCTCATGTTAGGTCGACCCGCCAACGTGTCCGGGAGTGGCCAGTTGAACGGGTTCTGGTGTAGGGGGTCCAGACAGTTGCGGCGCAGTTCTATTGCTCCAGGTTCATAGAGGCGAGGGGAAAGAGTGTCCCCTTGTCGGACTCCTCTCCTCCCAGAGACGGAACGAGATCTTCATTCACTCTGATCAGAGGGAAGGAGGATTTGGATAGACTGTGGAGCAGTGCGATGAGGGTGGGGAGCGCTCCGTAGAACGCACGAGACTGCCAGCAAGCGCTCCATTCCACTGCGTCGAATGCCTGCCAGAAGTCAACGAACGCGAAGTAAACCGGGTTACCGTACTCCGAGGCCTTTTCTGCGACCTGCTTGATAGTCTGCAGGTTGTCAATGGTGCTGTGCCCTCACCGGAAACCGGTATGAGTGGACTTCTCGGGCTCTTCAAGCACAGCCTCGAGTCTTCTCAGAATGCACCTTGTCACGACTTTGAATGAGATGGGCCGGAAATTTCCGATGATGTGGGGTCTCTATAATAGTGAAGTAGGGAGACGACAACTCGCTAAGAACCAGGCGATTAAGGAGTAGAGCGATTGCGGGGACAAGATGGTCTCGAGAGTGGAAGAGCATCCGGGCAGAATCCCGTCGGAACCAGGGGAGTGGTCGCACTTGAGTAGGGACATCGCGTGCCGGCTCTCATCGGGTTGGAAAGGAGGGAACGAATCGGGAACTCTTGAAGGGTCTCCGTGGGGAAGCTGAACTCTAGGAGTGTTCTCCGTAGAAACGCTGAACCGCAGCCTTAGTGACTCCTTGCGATAATTCACCAGTGACCGGGTCGGGAACTAGGAGGCGCTTCTTCGGTGACTGTAGATTCAGCATCACCCTCGCTACGCTCCTTCCCATCGTTGCAGCGTGCCGTGCCTGTGCTTCCTTCCGATTCTTGATGTCGCTGATGAGGCTCGATCGGGCAGCTTTGCAGGATATAAGGAACTCGAGGGTTGGCTGTTCACGTGAGTTCGGGGTAGTAGAAGCGGATCCACCGACAAATCTGTCATTGCCAAGTTCCCTCGCTACCCGACAATTGATATCCCCGACCAGAACCGGCGTGCGGCCTCTCGGGGCACTCCTCAACACGTTGGTCGGAAAGGAAAGGAGTTGCCAGACGAGGAGAGATTCCACGGAACACAGCTCCTCTTTCCGGGTGCGGCCGGAGCTAGAAGGCCACGCCATGGGCCGCAGAGGGCCCGCTCGAATGGAAGACTACAGTGTCTACGGACCCGGTGTAGCGTAGTCCGACCTTCAGCATCTACCATAATATGCTCGATCTTTTCAGCGTGGTGAACAAGAATTAGGCAAGTGTTAATTTTGAATATTTTATCAAAATGACTTCGGATTGAGAATTTGTCATTATCCTGTGCGCAAAGCCTTCCAGATATCTCGCATCTGTTGAGGGCTTTTGATATTGTGAATTGATACTATTTGCGACAAATTTGAATTTTGAACAGGCTGAAATTGGTTTTGGATTATGCTCGCTTTCACCTCTTACCCGGTGTAAGTATTCATTGCTGTGATCGATCCGTTTTACTCCAACATAGTCTGCAATTATCCCTGTAAAGAATGCATCTTCGACCTGAAACGAGTCATTACTATCAATAAACATATTTTATAATCACGTTGACAAGTCGAAAATTAGGCGCTGCTTCAACAATTGCTTGTGCTGCTTTCCTTGACATAACGTAAGAAGGGCCAGAACAGAATGTGGGAAATTTAGTTCTGTTGTACGCATAATCTGAGATGAACCTGTAAAAAGGTTATCAGTCAAAAGTGAGTGACATAAACTGTTACCATGGAGACTGATAATCACGGATTGGAGGTGCATCATACCAAACCTTGCAATGGATTGCAAAATCATCAGAAAAATTCTTAGCGAGAATCTGAACATGGGATGTTGAGCAGTGAAACAGTAATGAACGACATTGTCAGCTAATCGATCGATATGAAAGACAACATCCTCATCTATTTTCATGACGAATGATGAGAAGCAGAGTTCGGTTGAAATGTGGAAAGTCACTGCTGTCTAAACGATTTCCTGGGAGTCAACCATGAAACTGAAAACTGACTTTGTACACTAGGTTCCGATAATTATCGTCGAAATCAATTACAATCATATCATCATACGTTCGAATCTGTTCAAACGATCATGTGATGCTGCAACTCTCTTTCGTACCTCGTGTCTCACTTCATCGCTAATGTTTTGGCCATTTCCGATCAAGAAAAACACTTTAGTTCTATTTTCCTAGAAAGGCGATACTCAATACTTCCAGAAAAAGAAAACTCGAACTTGCAATGATTGAGAGTACGAGGGATTTGCCCATGTTTCTCTAATCGTGTTTCGGATATCTCCTTTAGATGGCGTCGACATAACGAAAATTAATGTTGTATTCCCATCTGGGATTAGCATTGTTCAGTGCTCTCAGTGCAGGCGCACTGCCTCGGCGTGAGGGAGAGGTGCAGGAGAGGGAGGAGGGGGAAAGATAGGGTGACTCACTTATGTCTTCCATGTTACACTTCTTCGTAAAATTTGTTGGCAACTGTACGTATCGAATTGTCAACACAATATCTTTGAACTTGATCAAAGTGTATTCTTGGTCAGCCGAGGAATTGTTTACATTTCTCCCAATGACGTTCAACATCATTTCTTTCTTCAAATAGGTAAGGTTTGTGTAGTAACATGCATAGTATCAAAATTACTTACGTTGAGCAGTATGTATGAACATATTGATAGAAAGCAAAGTGCTACGAATATCAAGGCACGCATATTTTGACACTTTTTCGGTGCTGACTCCCTACAAATGAATCTTATTACCATAATTCATGCGCGCTTACTTTATATGCCTCTTCGATAAATATGGAGAATGCGCGAGATGTTTTCTGTAGACCTTTATATGAGAAGCTAACATCATACGATCGAAACTCAATAAAAAGACAATTGAGAGCGTACAAAATGAGATTATATCAACCTCCAGATGTATGTGTAATCAACGTAATGTCACTGTTTACAGTGTACTAATAAGCCGAAATATCTCCTTGCAAGTTTTCTCCTCTGTTGTTTTGCGAGATGCAGAATTCCGGTTCTAGAACCTACAAAAAAGAAGGCAAATTCGCTGTTGAAAAACAGTCCGCGACAAAGGTCATTGGGCGCTTTCCATTCGTCTGTGACTTTTGCACCATCGCCTGAGAGAAAGGAGTGAAGCGATAGTAGTAACTACGATGGGCCTAGAAGAAAATAGACGAAAACGCGTAGATGGATTGAAGCCAATGTAGGAAGAACGATCAATCAATAACGACGAACGGAAATTATGCTCCTTATAAAGGAAAGCATGCAACTAGCTGATTGTTTTGAGATACGTGGCGCATGTCAGTGTGGGAATGCATGCAGTACTTGTGTTTGCAGCCGTTTGCAGTTGCAGCCAAAGAGTCCGCAATCTCCATTGCGTTTGCGACTCGTCATTATTACGATTGCTCCTGTACAAGATTATTCGGAAATGTCCAAATTGCAATTATACATTTATTAGTAGTTTACTTACAAGTATTGTTAGTATAAAACGTCATCTACTTTCACTTAGACTACACACCATCATGGGTTTCTCAACCTATCTTTTGCTGCTTGTCTTTCTTCCTGTAGTTGTAATCGGTACCGTCCTCTGCCGTAATCAAATAATCGATAATTTCAGGAAGGGACGCCGAGACTCGTAAAGAAATTGCAGAATTCATAGCTAGTGTAACAGAGTTGGAAAATGAAATTGCTAGGGCTAATGCAACTCTGAGTCAAGATATTCCAAACGATCGTACGTCGGCCCAAGGTACAGTGAACTTACGCTTGTCTGTTCTTTAAGCTCCACTATTGTTTAAGCTCAATACAATGTTCTGCTGCACCTCCGTTATGATTTGGCGATGAGCTACGAAAGATCTCTCAACCTTGCTTCTCCACCAGTTATTAAAGATTCGGCCAAGATATTTGCTACCCATTTGATTGACAATGTGAGTTCATTTGAGGGGGGAAATGCACTCGTTTTCTTTTTTAGCTGCAGGATACGGTTGTGGAACTGAAGAAAAAAATAGTGGAACGTATGAGATCACTGGAGATTAAAATGGAGCGAATGCAGGTCGATGCATACTAGTGTGAAAAATATGTGATAAAATATTGTATTTATTTGCTCCAATTATGAACGCTCACGTCACGTATTTGCATAATTTGTATGTTCCTAAAACGAAGCACATATCCGATGCGATACGACACGATACGATGACTGAATGGAGATCGCTCGATGGCCGTGCATACTACGGCTGGATGCCACATCAGATTCAGACAAGAGTCTAGAATTAGAGGGCAATCATTTTGTCGACAGTCTACGATTATCATCCAACTAGTTATTCACAATCACGATTTATTCCTCTCTCTGTCGTGGATACAAGCGATTATGTTCCCTTCTTCTGTTTGCTTAGCTAAGATTCCCTTTGCATCCTTCATCCAGTTCGGGAGAGATGTGCTGTTCAGTCTTCCTCGCTCATGCGTCTAGTGGTGGTTCCCTCCGCTTGTTCTCTCTCACTCCAATTGATCTTATGACCTTTCCAGTTTCAATCTCTGAGCGCGCTGAGCATGGCAGGGGTAAACGAGCACTGTCACTGGATGGCAGAGGAAGCCCGGGACCAGCTTTACTCGCCCGTTGGACATGGAAGTTCAATGTAAGCAGTCGTGATCGGCTCGAGTAGCGTCGTTTTGTCATCTTTGTCCTTAACAACTCATGCATCCAAATCGTTCAATATGTTCAAAATGCAAACGAAGCCCTTCGTATTGGGCATCTAAACGTTCGTACCGTAGCACAATGCAAACCACGACACAGAGGGAAGACAATGAAAGAGAGAAAAGGATGAATATGTATGAAGAAGAAGGCGATGTGTCGTCTGCCTCATATTGCATGTGTAAGCTAAAATGTTAATCTTGCTTCGGAATGCTAGTGAAGCTCTGTATTTGTATTACCAGAGGCAAACAGATTATTTATTATTTATTTCATCTTTCAATTGTGCCCAAAGTCATTTATAACCTTCTCTATGATATTCTTGTATCCAAGTTCAAGCTTCCTTAAATGGGTGTCCGTTTCCTTAATTATCGAGTCTTATTACTCAATCAATTCAGTTGTTTGATGCGACTGCTCGTCACCATAATAGGAATGGAGATTTTTCGAATTGAAGCTAGAAAATAACTGTAAATTATGTGCATTTTCGAGTCCACTAACAAATAGCAAAAATCTGGTTCACAAAGTTGGTCGCCAACATTATTCTTTACCACATTTGCACCCTTTATTGCACTAAAGCGAAGACCCCCAAACTTCGAATCATCATGGTATTTCTAGAATATGTACTTTTCTTAAACGACTTTGCTAGCCTGCAAACTTTGTATGATACTTTCAGATCCTGAAATTCTTCAAGTTCAGTGTATCCCTTCTTTAATCTATCAGCAATTATTTTAGCCACTGCTTGTTTAGGTTGGTAAAATTGGTTATCTATGATAACAATGCCCGAATGTTTGCTAAAAATGATAGTTCTCGTTTTATTTTAATTATGTAATCCACCTGAGAAAATCAACTCTTGCTTGAGTGAACTTGAAAATAGGATCATTTTCAATTGGTCCAGAAAAAGGCTTGTTCTGAGCAGCATTCATATCCCTGGTGAAGTTTGATCATACGCTTCTTTTGGTTCAATGTGTCAAGTACTTCTCAATGACAAAAATGATATCGGGATTAGATTTTTCAATAACTTCTTTTGCTAATTCAGAGAAGTTAAGGTCGGAATCTTTCGGATCTTCATTAAGGAACATTCTTGCTGGAAAACTCAACAAAAATAAACATCATTTGTTTTCTAAGTAAAATTATGTAAAATTAATACTGTGAATATTGAACGATCCACATACAGCTTTTCGCAAAAAGCCGAAATTCTGCGTAGCGATTGTTAAACAACTTGTGAAGAACCGGGAAAGTTCGATATGCGAACGAATTTCCAATGAGTAGCACTCTGGCTGTTCCATTTCCTTTCCAAAATTATGTCTCGACTGAATTTGCTGAATTTGCCGAGAGCGACCTACCGAGATACATCGCCTTTCAGGATCCGAATAGTCTTTCCGAATCCGATCGGTCCACCTTCATAAACGCATATTTTCTTCTGTCCAAACTTCTTAAACTCACCTCTGTGCTTCGAGATCTGGCCGTTTGCATGGTATATCGAAAAAGTATTTCTCAGATTTTACGACCTCGCGCTCATTATATGCAATTGCCTCATTTATATCATAAGATGAGGTACTGTCGGAATCTGCAAAAATTTTCCAACCGAACAAAACAAATGGCAGAAGAAAACGGTAAAACCAGTACAACATATTGTTGAAGTCGAACAAGCGCACACAAGCCGAATCGTATAAGAAGAGAGTTGCGATGTATTAACTGTTTAATTGAAGTGATTTTACCTTCACATTTCTCTAATTTGCAATATTTTCTATAGCTTATTTTTTTTCGAAACGCTCCAGGCTTCACTAGCCTTTGAGAAGGGAAAACAGATGCATAGACGGATGCATCACAACAGAAGGCTGCCTAGTGTCCCTCTCTCAGCAGCGTTGAGACGCGTGAGTTGTATTGCCACCATTGATGCGTTGCCATCTCTACATCGGCACCATCAACGCCAGGACGCTCGCGCCCAAGATAAGCAGAGCGAGATGGAGCTCGCCCTCGACAAGATAAAGTGAGACGTGATCGCAGTGCAGGATCCGAGGATTGTGGGTTGGGGTAGTTTGTACATTCAAACCCGTTATTATAAGTTATATTTCGTCGAAGCCAAGGCAGGGCTTTTTGCGCGCAAGAGCGAATTAGACGAGACGTGGTGCCCGAGAGATGTAGATACAAGGGTTGTGGCAAGTAAGATAGAGAATATTATTAAACGGGGATACTCTGTGATTCTCGGAATTGGAAGATCAATCAATCAATTTATCTAATCAGGCAGTGTTCGAAGGGTTTTCTGAATCCAAGAAATGTTTTTTATGTGTAACTTATCGAAATTTCAATACCGTCAAGCGGGAGGAAAGTGAACTGTGCACGGTATTATACGGGATTTTCCCGGAAAAAACCGTACAGGCTGACTAGCTCGTCAGACTTGACGAAATGCCGCCATATTCGAAATTTGGTGGTCTCAGTCGATTATCTAAGTGGTATCGTGAGAAAATTCAAATTGGTTGATTCTAAATGGCTTAAATCGATAATGCCCAAATGAGGAGTGGGTGGTGTGAAAAGTGGTGTACTGTAGCGGACCGCCCGCACACGTGCACTCGTGCATTTTCATATTTGCCGCACGCTACGCGCTTTGGCGATTGATTTTGATCGTTGGTATTTCCGGTCGTTTCCCTTCCAACCTCTCCTCATTCACACGCTCTTTCTGCTTTCTACACCTGCCCCTAATCTTTGGTCACCATCGCTTCCCATTTTATTCAAATTTAGACACCTATTTGCGCCGTATTTTCGTGTATTTGTGTTTCGAAAATCTGTCATAAACGCCACGTCGCTTGCAGGCCACTCCGACTTGACCAAGGATGGCGAACCGCGTCTTCATCGGTCGTCTCTCATCGCGCGCCACGGAGCGCGATGTAGAACATTTTTTTAGAGGTTATGGAAAACTGAGGGACATCGTCCTCAAGAACGGATTCGGATTCATCGTAAGTCTTTCCTCGTTTTACTTTCCATGGAAACTTCCAGCTAGTCTGAGCGTTTGGCGTTTCGAAATACATGCCGTGCTCATGCTTTGCGTATTTTGAACCTTTTTACACGCTTAAGAATTAGAGAATTCCGATTCAATGCCGTTGTCCAACTTCTTGACGTTTCGAAATCGTTTTTCCATAGTTTTGAGGGCTGATTTTATTGTGTTTCAAGTAAACTAATTAATCAATGATATTTGCAGGAGTTTGACTCGTCTCGCGACGCCGATGACGCAATCTACGACCTGAACGGCAAGGAGCTGGCTGGCGAGCGCGTCATGCTCGAGTTCTCGCGTCGCGGCCCGCGCGCCGACGCGTACGGCGGTGGCGGAAGAGGTGGAGGCGGCGGCGGAGGAGGCGGGGACAGCTTCGGAGCGAGGGGAGGCAACCGGTACGGGATATTTTATTCGTTTTCGTTAATTACTATAATTTTGCCCATGAAACCTTCGAGTTCCTGCCCAGGCCACGGTTGCCATGACATTTCGTCATGGCTTCCAATGGACTTCAACTGTTGCCATGACATTTCGCGAGTAGTTCTCGTTGCCAAGGCGACGAAACTTCTTGTTGTTGGTGTCTATTTGAAACCTGAAAATGGAGGGAACGCGAAGGTTCAAAAACCGGCAATAGCAAGCGCTGGTTCCTGACGGTAACTGCGTATGTTTCTCTAAACTTTTTGCAGCTACGGCCCTCCCACGAAGACGCGTCACAGGATGATCGTCGAGAACCTCTCGACGCACATCTCCTGGCAGGTGAGATGGCACCGGGTGGCGGACGTCGTCGGCGACGCGTGAACGGGACGCGTCGCGTGTTTCGAACGAACTGATGGCGACTCGCGCGGAATTCTGGGGACACTCGCTCACTTATCTATCTCTATCTTTCCGTCTTAAAAGAAGCGCGAATCGCTCGGGTGGTCGTCATCGATCGATGAGTCTCGTGTGGTGGTGCCCTCCTTCCTCTCTCTCGTGTATCGGTATCTGGCCCTCTCTCGCTCGTTCGGTGAATCGGTGTGCCTGGCGAGGAGCCCCGCTCTTGACTGACTGACTGACTGTGCCTGGCCCCGCTCTCTCTCTGACTCGTGGTGAATCTTGTGAGGGCGACTGTCGAGCGAACACCCGCCCCCGACACAGGTTAGCCAATTGACAAGAAGGTGCGAAACGTAGGCAAAACGAGCAATGATTTTTGACAGAATTCAACGGTGCTTTTGAGTTTCAAGCGAGGAAGAAGACGGGGGAAGTGACTAGAGAATGAAATGGGAGGCCAGAGGTTCACCGTTCGCATTCCAGGACCTGAAGGACATGTGCCGCAAGTACGGCGAGGTCACCTTTGCCGACGCCCACAGGGACAAGAAGAACGAGGGGTGAGTATCGATTGAGGGGATACGGTAGCAGGGGTTGATTGATGGCTGATTTATTTTGAATCAATATTTTTTGCAGAATGATCTGCTTCGCGTCGAGAGACGACCTCAAGCACTGCATGGACAAGCTCGATGGCAAGGATGTGAGTTACCGTAGTCCACTTCTATCGACGACTGGCTATATTTTTTTGATTATCCTAACCCAATCAATAAATTGCAGGTGAACGGAAGGAAGCTGAAGCTGATCGACGACTCGGACGACCGCGGAGGCAGCCGCTCGCGTTCTCGCTCTCGCGGACGCGGCGGCCGCTCGGCGTCGCGCTCTCGCAGCCGCTCGCCCCGCTCTCGCTCGCGCTCCCCTCGCGGACGCGACTCGCGTTCCCGCTCGAAGGGCTCGCGCTCGCCTCGCAGAGACGACAAGTCGCGCTCTCGCTCGAGATCGGCGAAGCGTTCACGCTCGGGCACGCCCAAGAAGCGTGAGGACAAGTCGCGCTCGCGCTCCCGTTCCGCCTCCTCGAAGGGAGAGAAGAGATCGAGATCGCGCTCGGCGTCGAGAGAGGCGTCCCGCTCGAGATCGCCCGTCGACAGAAAGAGCGACAAGGAGAACTCGCGCAGTGCCTCCCCCGAGAAGATGGACGACTAAGCTCCTCTGTCCCTCCCCCCCCCCTCTCTATCCCTTGCAGTTTCATCCCTCACTAAGTTATTCCATAACCGCAGCCCTTTTGTTGATTTTTATACTCCCGAGTATCAGTTTGAACCGTAACCCTGAACTAAATGATTATTTGCGGTATTGTTCACGTTGATAAAGTTATGGTTTGAGAAGAGTGGAGGAGTTGGGGACGCATTGTATGGTGAAAAGGGAAGTGACAACGGATGACGGTGCACTGAAGTGCTTGATAAGGAAGGAAAGTTGTCGAATACGGAAGAGTGCATGCGAAAGGGTGATGGTATTACCATCATGGTAAGGCTGATTTTGACAATGAACTGTCTCCGTGATCGAGTAAGAGACCGAATATCGATTTATTTATTGGACTGTATCACTTTCTTCTCGACATCTAGTTCCCACAAGAAACAATCACTTGAAAATAACCAAGTTGCCGGAAAAGAAATAATCGATGAAAGGCGTGTCAATTCGCTCCCCTCTCGCTCTAAAGCGGATCTGTTACCCGGCGTGTCTAGCACGCACTCTGCGTCCGAGAGGGCACATTTTGACGTCAGCTTCGGTTTTAACCCAGTATCTCAAGGTACGCCTGGGCTTTCGACCAGAACTTCTGTGTTGGAGAACCAACAGTTTTTGGGTAGCGCTGCGGGGGATCTCCCAAGCGCATTAAAGACGACTTGCTTGTGTAGGATGATCCTTCGAGCCGAAAATAGCCATTCTTAGCATTTCATTCCCTCGTCTTTCTCTCCTCGCACTCGGTCGTCGCTGCTCGGAAATGGATGGAAAAGTATCGATCGTTTTCCTTCTTTGATCTACCTCAAACTCTCCCCGGCACTCCGGCATATTTCAGCTGCGCGCAAACGAATTCGTCCTATTCGCGGATATCATCCTCAACATGGAATCGACTAAACTAGCCAGGGTAGGATACGTTAATCTGACTACAGTAATCTCAAAGTAATCGATGGTACAGTAATCCCTTGACAATGATCTCGAAATCTCC
This sequence comes from Pristionchus japonicus, assembly GCA_900490845.1. NCBI lineage: Eukaryota > Metazoa > Nematoda > Chromadorea > Rhabditida > Neodiplogasteridae > Pristionchus > Pristionchus japonicus. The sequence goes on along the minus strand of LS495830.1, from coordinate 222,575 downwards.
TCGCCAGGAAGCAGCTACGACCTACTTTCACGGCCTCTGGAAGGACGCTGTCAACCCGGAACTGCCCAAAGAGCTCAACCTGACAGCGGTCCGTTAGACTACTGTAGTGACGAGACTACTGTACCTTCTCTCAGATCGATGTATGCGTCAACATCCTCAGGGACATTCAGTTGTGGACCGCTGCCCGGTGAGAGACTACCGTAAACCATAGAATACCGTATACTTCCAGCGCGTGCGCAGCCTGGTACTTGACGCCGGCCATGATGGCTGACGCGTTCCGCGTGCCGGGAGTCTACTGCAGACACACGCTGGTCATGACGGTATACTGTATCGTTACTATGGATCGACGACTAGTCCGTCAAGGCAACTACCGTATCTCAGGGCGCGATCCGTGCTCTCGTGCTCGGTGTCGACTGCGGATGCTGCTGTGTGGAATGTGAAGAGTGAGATCAGAGATCAGAGATCAAAGATCAAAGATCAGACTACATTACAGCCTGAAGCGCGCCTGTCTGTGGAGCTTGGGCAACTTGGCTGCCGAGTGCGAGGACTGCAGGGAGTCTGTTCGGCGCAAGGAAGTACACGAAGTCATCGCTCGACTGGTGAGATACGGTAGTTCAGAGATATGGTAGTTCAGAGATACGGTAGTTCAGAGATATGGTAGTTCAGAGATACGGTAGTTCAGAGATACGGTAGTTCAGAGATACGGTAGTTCAGAGATGCTTTAGGTTCAGAGATACGGTAGTTCAGAGATATGGTAGTTCAGAGATACGGTAGTTCAGAGATACGGTAGTTCAGAGATGCGGTAGTTCAGAGATGCTTTAGGTTCAGAGATACGGTAAGGATTACGGTAGCTGCTCCTTAATCGATCACAAGGCAGATGCACGAAGGCGCGTTCGTGAGTTACAAGACGCAGCACGCAGCCATCAAGTGCGCCTTCAAGATCCTCAGCAACGGGCATCCAACACTGAGACCGGAGGTAGTCGACTACCGTACACCCCGGCCTCACACGCAGACGATCTATCGACGACTGAGTTCATTTGCAGACCGCCCGTTCCCTCGTCCAATCAGTGATGCGATGTATGCGCGAGTTTGATGCGAAATGCGAAAGATCGATTGGCGAAGTGAGTACTGTAGCGTTCCTGCGATCGATAACTGACTTTATTTGCAGGAGTCAGTTCGCGCATTGAGCACCATTGCCGATCCTGATACCTTCTCCGGCCTGAATAGGGTTCGAGGCTTTTGTCAGTTGAATGCGAAGTGAATGAATTGCAGCCCAACCTTCGATCTCAACTGATTGACTCAATGTTGGCTCAAGAAGGTTTCATCGAGCTGGCTCTGAGTGGAGTGGCTTCTCCCAAGGAGAAAGTGCAAAGGTGAATCGATTACCTACCGTATCCCTACCGTACCCACTCCTTCACCAGGGAGGCGCTCGGACTCGTCAAGAACGTCCTGCACGAAGGTACCGTAACTCACTCTTACCGTACTCCGCCCCTTCTTCAGCATCTCTCGCGCAGAAGGAGCGCGTAATTCGACAGGAAGGCTTCATGCGATCGATTGTACGAATACGGTAATCGGCGGTTACGGTATCGATCTCTGATTGCAGGGTCGTCATCTCTATTCCAATGCAGCCGAAGATGCTGCAATTATCATCAAACTCCTCGCTTCCGGCCCTCCCGAGCACGCTGTTCTGATTTCCGAGGTATCGATCGATATCGAGGCTACCATATCCTAACTTTCCCCTCAGGATAAGCAACTTGTCGCGTGCATGCTCACCAAGCTGCGAACGTGTGACAAGCAGCAGGTTCAATCGGAGGTAAGGACTTTCGAAATCGATAAACCGCAAAAATCGATACCGTAATCATCAAAAATCGATACCGTAATCATCAAAAATCGATAAAGTAATCATAAAAAATCGATACCGTAATCTCAGATCTGCCTTGCCTTCGTGAATGTGATCGATTCGCTCAACATGGCGCCCCACCACGCGCAGTTGGAGCATTTTCTCGGCTACGGTGAGCGATTACGGTGGACGAGGGTTACGGCAGATCAATCAATCAATCAATAAATCCTCGCAGGAGTCGTACAGGCGATCGTCAACTACAGTTGTAAGGACGGATCGGATGAGGATACGGTGGAGACCGTGAAGGAGGTACGATAGTCACTTCATCTTTGATCTCTGATCACTCGAATCGCTTCTAGATACTCACAAATCTTCTCATTAGCTATCCGGAGTTCTGGCGAACCATTGAGCAGGTGATTATCGATTATTGGTTCATTGTACCGTATCACTTGATTACCGTAACCCGGGGGTACCGTATCGAGTTTCTCCAGGCCGGCGCCGACTCCATCCCGCTCCTCCCTGTGCCTCGACGGCAGAAGAAATCGGGACTCTACGTGCTGGAGGACGAGAATGATCTTTGATCAAGAGATGATCTTTGATCTTTGGCCGACACTCGAAACTTATGAAAATAAATAGTTTTTGACTGGAAATCTGCCGTTGTGAGATATCGTACGATTCGTTTCGAAAAACAAGCAAACCGCCCTGTTCTCGAGAAAGAAAAAGGCGCTTAAAAAGCAATGTGCGCCATATTTCGAACAAGTAATTCGACAAAAGGTTCTCTGGCCGGGAATTGAACCCGGGTCGAACCCGGTAGAGAAAGAGAGAAAACCGAGGGAAAAACTGAATCACACTATGAAATTGGCAACGTTCCAATGGCCAGATAGGTCTCACCACGAACTTTGTACTGGGCGAATCTTGAACGCAGTGCGTTCCTTACTACTTGCTGCGTCTTAACCGCCCCCTCTCTTCGTGTTTCGTTAATATTCTTCCATCTCTTGTTACACCCCCCCCCCCCAAATAGAGCCTGAGGGATCCACATCGCTAAAATATGGTTGATTTTTAGATGATACTCGAAGCTCTTTCGCTCATTATTCACGCGAGGGTTTTTATTGGAAATAAAGTACGATCGATAAGCTTTGCATTGATTTATTTCACATAAGTTCCCGCTCTCGCTTTCAAAGCACAGTAGAGTTCGATAAACGGCTCGCCGTCTCTTTATTTCCCATGCCCTCTGGCCTCTTTGAGCGGTGAGAGAGCATGGGAAATGAAGAGACGACGGCCCGTTTATCGAACTCTAAAGCACAGTATCGAGAGCGCTGTCACGATCTCTCTGAGAACCTGTATCTGCTATTGTCTCTTTACTCTTGTGAATAAATGGTCTCTCCATCTTCAATCTCTGAGCATGGCTGGGGTAGACGATGGGGTAACACTAGTGGACAGAGAAAGCCCGCCGTGAACTGCTTAAATCGTCCGTTGGACATGGAAGTTCAATGTAAGCAATTGTGCACCGTTCTCTCTGTCTTCGACAACTCATGTTATACCGAATACAAGTCGTCCAACGTGTCGTATGAGCTTCCAAACGATCGTTCGAAGCGCAAGCATGAAAACGCAAAATAAGGGAAGAATAAGAGAAAGGGGAGAGGACGACTATGGACGAGGAATTTTCTCTCCCAGTTTCTAAGGTGCGTGAACAACAGTTTCATAACATTTAACTTTATTTCAGTCCATATTGAAAACATTAACATCGAACTAGATAGTTCTTCTTAGGTTGAAGCATTTTTGATAGAAATAATCCAAAATACTATTACATAACACTCTTCTTGCTTTCAGCTCCTGAACTTATTAGTAATTACATATTTAGTTTGAGTGAAGAAAACCTTGAAGTGAGAGAGTTTGATTGGATGAATCGCCAAGAGACTGGGATCATACAGTTGAGTCCATCTGGAAATAAGGTTTTCAGAACAGAAATGAGTTAAACCATACATTCTCCTCTCTTCTTCACCCCACATAAACCATAGTCTCACTGGCTCCGATGAATTTCCTCTGAAATAGATTGAATAAAAAACAGTTTTCAAGCATGAAATGTAATTTCGAACGACAAATTACCCTTCACTAGGAAGAATTTGCATCACTTTCGAAAAGAAAAGTTCAAGGTATAACTCCCCCTCGTGAGCGATCTAAGTGGATGTTGAGCTCGGGATTTGCAACAACCAAACCTGAGCAAATGTAGCGACAAAGGAAATATTAGACGATGGCACATACAGCCAGTCAGCGACAGTTTTGCCGTCAGTCTGTGATTGTTACATGTCGAAATAAACCACAAAAATGTACGTACCAACATGAGGTATTCGTAGGGATCCGTCACTGGTTCTTCATTTTCGTCGAACTTTGGTCTGATCGCAATCTGATAAAAATAGGATTCTCCAAGTCACAGACGTTTGCTGAACTCACTTCTTTCCTTAAATTGCTCACAAAATCACGTACATCAGAATCGTTACTGTATTTTTCTGTGAACCAACAGAATCACGACTTCGAACAGATCAAACCAACGTTTCAAGAGTGTAACTGTCCGACGCATCGCACTCATTCCGACCCTCGTGTGATTCCACCTGCATTGGAAATGAGAAGGTATCGAAATAAGGCACCAGTTACATTGTCATGTCGCGAGGTTCCCAATGTCCTCCTTGAACGACATCAAGGTTGAATGGATTCCAGTAATTGAAGACTGTATCGTCCGAAAACATGACATAACCTGAATAAAGATGAATAGCGACCATGAACAAGACAAAGACGGACCTTTCACGTTTTGAATTTTCATCTCTTCAACTTTTGCAAGACAATAGTACATTACAAATCCTTTTTGAACCTGACAATTTCAAGGTAGTTCTCGGTCAATCGCTCTAATTGGATACCTCAACATCCGATAGGTCAATGTAGTTGATCGGCCTTTTCAGGTTAGGGAAATACGCTGTAAACCAATGATTGCTAACCCGACCAGGCAATGCATATCGAACACATTTCGTATACCAACCATCATTTTTATCCATTCCTTCCGGATATTGCTGTTTGAAAGCGTGCTTGTCTTGTTTTGGATAGTGACCGCAGAAGATCAGCATTGCAAATTGTGCTGAATGTTGTTGGTTTCATCTTTGTCTTTCTTCTCTACTCAAACGAAAACACTTACGAGCATCCCTCACCTTCATACATGCGTTGCAGCAAACCCATGCCGATTTTCCAAGGCCAATTGCTCGTAATTATCGCAACCTAATCGATCACGTTCGCAGTAGTAATCATTCAGAAACGTACAATTTGACGGTTGTTTTTCATCGCTGTGCTTCTATGGAAGTACGACTCCAACCGTTCAGGGGCGGGAAAAAACCAGCGACTACTCGCGTACGAATGGGAAACGTCGCACCAGTTCTAAACCGCACCTTACATTTTTCGTTAACGACCTGTGAACCATTACCTTAATTTCAGCAAAGTTGTCAATATTTGACGCGGCTTGTTCTTTAAAATCGTTCTCGAACGTTGTGTGAGCTCTCCTACAAGGGGACTTTTTTGAACAATGCATAAAAGCAAAAATACCTGCAGTTTCTTCTTGGATCATTATCTTCTCCTACTGGATTATCGTTTCGTGAACCCAAGCGTAGAGGAGGGAATTTGAAACTAAAATAAGATTTCGTGCTTCCAATGAAAGAATAGAGATCAAACCCGATCTTTTTGAGATCTTTCACCCAGAGAGAAACAAGCTTAGCGTCTTCACTTCTCCAGAAACCACGAGAAGCGAAGTGATTGGCTAGTTCAATTGTGCATCTGCAAAGAACTCCTCTAATGATTGAAGTCGTCCAACGATATACTTATCGATCGTATAGCCTTCACATCTCCACTCGTCAATGAACCGCACAATCTCGCCAGATTTGCTGTACACATCGCTGAAAATAGAGCATACATTGATTGGTTAGAAAAAGTGATGACCTTTCGTCATTGAAATCCTTGAGGTAATTGTGGGCGTTTCTTATTTGGATTGCATTCACGGGTACAAAAGCAATGGTTTCACCAGCTGCATGTAAAAGGGCCTAGAAATACAGTCAAATCAGTGCTTCAATCAGAAGCTTCAGTGATATTTACTTGTGTGAAATAACTGCGCCAGATATCAGTAACTCTGAAAGCTACAGTTGTAGGTAGGAATAGGCCAAAGAATGCTGCTCGAGAGAACAGAGTGTTTTGGGAGTTCCATGGAGCGTACGTTCCTATTAATAAGTATGTATTTCTGTTGTGGAAAGACCTACCAACCCGGTGCCAATATCACAGGAGGTGCAAACTGATTGAACGATTCATTCAAGCCAGTCTCGCGTTCAGCGTGGAGCAAACGATAGATGGCATCAACATCCGGGTCCTTAGTTAGAGTTAGGTAGTCCTTAGTTGGCTAAGTTAAGTAATAGTTCAAGGTACCCTCACTTTGTGCACGATGCCCTGTTGAACTACAGGAGGGCGCTGCTCTCTACATAAACGGTAGCTTCCATCCAAGTGATCGTGATTCTGCGAGGTATGATTTACACATGGTGAAACGATGGCGTTCTACCTTTAAAAGCTCAAGTGGAAAACCTCGTGGCCACATGTCCGGGCGACCAAAATGGCGATATGGATTGAATAGAGATTCCCTAAAACATACAAGTTAGGCTTAATTAGTTAAAGTCGTATAACTCACTGAATCGAGGAAGTCGAAGTGAAACGAAGACCGCGTGTAGTCTCAGAAAAGTATTCAAATTGATCCAATCCTTTACCTGAACCGACAAGCTACGACAATTTCGCTTCAAGCCATCTTACCATACGGTTTATTATCATCGTCAGTATCGTAAATCCATTCGGCTCCATTAGCAATCGCATAAAGATAGCTGAAATCGGAATGACGCTTTGCACTCTTCATCTCAAACCCTGCATTTTTCCTTGTATAACTGTTGGTGGGTAGTCGGTTCACGGATTCAAATCCCATTGCGGACTTCAAAGCGTACGATTTAGGTACTCAAACCGTTGTAAAAAGAACCTGGATATCTAGTGATAGGAAGTGAACATCAGTTAGATTCCAGTCCTCTGGAGTCTTCTTGTCTGCAACGACAACTAATGTCCATTCCGAATATGCGGCCAGTCTCTGTAAACCTTCTCTGTACAATTTGAATATCAGCAGTAGCTACCTTAACATCTTCGGTTGGTGATTGGATAGAGGTAATAACAATCCACTTCGACGTTCGTTTAGATGGCATTCGTAACCTGATTTGCAACTAGTACTCATCGCCAGAAAGCACTTACATTAGACTAGCGAAGTCACTTGATGTATTACTCTGGTGATGTAATTTTGGTGGTATCTGAAATGGATGATGTCCTAGGAAACGACAACAGTTCGGACCTTTTCAGAAGGCTGTTCACCATTCTTCACAATGAAGGTGAATAGCGTCAGAGATAGAATAATTATGCATACAGCAATTTTGAGCATTCTAAACGTGAACATCAATTCCTGCAAACAAATTAACTGGGTCCAACCTTTCGAAATCAGTTAGGTAGCGGTGCTTCGCCATAATAAATATGTGAAAAAAACAGTTCAGACGTGCTCTCTCTTTATATATGCATGGCTAATCAATTAACAAACTAATTCAACAATTTGTGTAAATTAAATTTATTTAATACTTCATTATTGCTTACAATAAACACTCACTTTGTGTGAATGTGAATGATCCCTTGCATAAGAAAGCAATAATCGAAGGATAATGCACGCAACTAATTAAACCCCTCGAGTAAATTTGTAATTTTTTTCTATGTTTAGTCTTCACACACTCAATATGGATCATGTCGGCAAAGGGTTAAGGGCTTTACTTATCTCGCAATGTTCTACCACGATTAGACATTTATACATGAGACATTGAGATCAAGCAATGGGCCTGCAGGACGGGAGGGGATTAGGGAGGGGATTGTCGTTCGTCATTGTCAACCGATGGGCGCACTTGGTAACTCACGAAGCAAGCCTCTTGAATGCAGCTTGAATCTTGACGGTAGATCACTTGAGACGATGGCGATCCGTCCTGGGCCTTCTTCTTGAAGTACCGAGTCTACCACGATGATTACCGCGAACAAGGGAATATTTCTATGTATGTGTTGGACACAGCCACAATCTACTACGAATTTTGTTAGCTATTCAATCCAGATGAGGATCAACTCAAACGTGTTCCGTTTGTCCAGCATTTCGAAAACGTGAACAAGCCTCACCACGAGCGAATCTTTCACGCACGTTCGCAGGAGGTTTCGAAATCCGTGGCCGATTGATATAAATGATGTGCGGCTACTGCTGCGACGAATCGAGGTCTGGAGAGACTCAGGACTAATACAAGTTCCCTGTCGCTGTCGCCTCACCGAAAGCTATTATTGGCTGCAATTAGCCGAGCTGCTGTTTGAAGTTTCCCTCACTTATGCGGTTACACTTGTCTCAGAACAATTCCTTGTGCTATCAGGGTAAAAGACAAAAGCACAACTGATAGAGACGAAGCCACAATTGAAGCCATAACTACAGAACAGATCTATCGAGTGAAGAACGAAGAGTCGAATATGATAGGCCCACGTGGGTTTCACTTAGATCGTTGCATGCGTTTCTTCGTACTTAACGTTGCACAATACCTCTCTCATTCATTTATATAAAATCTTTATACGGGCCTACTCAATCGTTAGCCTACTCAATGGAGGTTAGATTGGTCTTTCAGTACACGGAGTCTGTCCTCTAGTTTCTTCTTCTCGGCCATTTTTTCCGCTCTCATCTGAAAATTGTCAGCAGTTTATTTGGAGTGTGTGGAACTGAAAACCTGTTCCATGTGATGAATCTTTTCATATAGTTCATGATGTTCTTGTTCCAGGCGTTTAACTTGATTGACAATACCATCGAGATCAGATTGCTTCTCAGAAATTTTTGCATCCACTTGCTTGAGCTCAACAGCCATCGTAGAAATTCGATTGTTGATTTCCTGACGCGTAGACTTCAGCTGCTCGATCTCTTTTCTAATGCTGCCATATTCGTCTTTCAGATCGGTAACTTTTCTCAGCTGCTCATTAATGCGTGCAATATCTTCCTCTTGAGGCTTCATTTCACTTAATAGTGCTGCGAGTTTTCCAACAATTTCACCCATTTCTCCTAGAAGAGTAGACAAATACTAGTGTATGCACGATTTTCGCTTACTTCCTCTCTCGAGACTCTGCATCATTTTATCTTTATCGAAGCTGAACATGGGCAAGTTATTAATGCTCGTTGCAAGTCAAAGGAAACTCACTGAAACGGAACAGACTTGGAAAACATAGGCACTATAAGCGCACATGAGAACCAAAGCAGAAGCATCGTTGCTATCGTTCTGTGGCAAGATTCAAAGGACTTATATATGCGTACATATTCATTATAATTACCCATTAAATGGTATATATTTGTTGCAAGCTATTTCTTGAAGGAGCCCTTCTAATGAGTAATTAAACAAATAATCTCCTTGTTCTCTTACCTATAAAAGTAGTTGATTCTCCACCCTTCTCCACATTCGATCGTCACGATGCGTATTCTACTCATCGTCGCGCTCCTTCTTCATGTTGCGGTCTACGCAAACCATGTATGGATATCTTTTCGAATCCCTTGAAACCCCTTGACAGCCCTTTATAACCGTTGTTTACACTTTAATGCACTTGACACTCGACACTTAAAGCTTTTCAGACACTCAAGATTAAATACCACCGGATGATGTGTCGCAAGGCTGACGGCACCGACATTCCCTTGAGTGGAATGTCGATTGGTACATGGGTTAACCGTAAGTTAGAGAGGGGACGTTTCAGGGTGGAGAGTACATATTTACAGGCGGAGTGGGAAGAAAGTGGCAAGCGGATGAATACGGTTTTATTCGAGACAACAGTGAATCTCTCGTGAGTTTTACCATAATAAAGCGATGATGTTCAAATCCAATCACAGAACGTCGATGGACCTGGAAATCGTATTGATTATTACGTTGATTGCGCTAAATTCGCTCCTATTTGCCCAGGAGTGGAAAGAGGGTAAGTTCATTGTTTTTTTGTTATTGATCATTGAATCGCAAATGAATTCATAGTTGATATTTCTAGTTGTCGAAGGGACACAGGCAGTATCGTAAAGGGCGCTTGGATCGCTTATCTACCACTGACTAGATCGATTCCACACGATAACGAAAAGGTGAACTATTGGCATTATTCAGTGGTGTATTCATTCCTGCCTGATCTATAATTCCAGTGGCTCAACGGTGGCTGGTGCTCTATTACCACTGATCGGAAGAGCCGCCACCTAGTTGGATTTGCGTGTGACTGGCTACCCGTTAGAACTGTCAACGAAGACGGCCTAGCCACAAATGTGAGTTATGTGAGGAAAGGCTACTTGAGCAAAATCACCATATCCATACTAATTTTGCACTCCCTACGCACAACTGTTACAGACATTCAACGGATACCCTATTTCGCCCAATACTGTCCAAATTCGCAATCATCGGATGTTGTGTCGCAATAATGATGGCAATGATGTTCCCTTGAGTGGCCAGTATGTTGGTCTACACCAAGATTGTAAGTTCCTGAGTAATTCGTGATGATCGATTCCTTCGAGATTTTTGTTGAAGCACCTATAATCTATATTTAGGGAACCCAAAACGGTATTGGAAAGCCGATGAAAATGGATATATTCGAGACTACCAGGATTACGCCGTAAGATCCGGAACAAGGAAATGATTCATGGATGTAATTGCAGAACTTGGTCAAGTTTGATGGAAAATCGAGTTTGGTCTACTACACCAATTGTACCACGTTCAGTCCCATCTGTCCTGCAGTGAAGCAAGCGTCACGGCAAGTTACGGCGAATCTAAAACAACCGCAACGCGCGCGGCGAAGTATTGCGTCAGGCTTGCGAAACCCGCCCAGGTACCTTACCCGTCGCGTCTAGAGCGCATGCTGTTTACATATAGGCCAGCATCGCCTTGCGAAATGCAAGAGACGCGGTTGCGAAATGTGGCGCTCCGATGCCTTGTTAAGCAACCTTGTCACAGATTTGAACGGCGCGTCGCGCGGGAATCTGACGCGAGACGCGGTCGTTCTAGGTTCAAGGCTCCACTATCGTAACGTGCCGTGAGCGTATGTTTTCACATTTTGAAAATCTTATTGTTTTTTTTAATTTTACCATTTTTAGATGCACTGGGTCAAAATCGCAACTCACTAAGGAAAAGGACTACGCTGTACTCGCTGTCTTCTATTCGCTTCCGGACCCTGGCCAAAAAGTTAGTTGCCGAGCCGACAAAATTATCGCTCAACTCAACTATTACAGTGGCTCAATGAAGGTGCATGCACTGTTGTTAACCCCAGACCGATACCCGATAACATCGACTACAAAGTTATTTGTGGACCTCTTCCCACTTCTGGCAACGTTGTCGGCAATTAATGAGAAATAAAGGGCTCTTGCCGTAATTTACTGCTGCAGTGAGCATTAACACAGTCGCACAGGGATTCTTTGATCACTTCTTCATTTACCGTTGGCATCTTTATGGTGCAAACAGTGTCACTCCCTAGTGTCACTCCCCTCCACTCTCATGCCGCACTGTGGTGGGGTGGGGTAGACAGGGAGGGGGTAGACAGTTCGTCTACTCCTCATTCTCGACTTGATCAGCTCCTCTGCTCGATTTCTTAGTGTTCTTGACTGCTTGACGGGTGTTAGTGATGTAGAGAAAGGTGTTCATTACTGTGCAGGATAGACTGTTAGGAGAAGCATTTTTCCAGGTTCGGGGTGGGGGCCGGTCTTCTTTCCTTGTCGCTTCTGATCATTCTCACCAGGCGTATCCTCGCCCCCATCCCTCACTTGCTGGTACAGTGGGGTACGTATTCTAGGTTCTTCTTTGAGCTTTCTCCAGGGTGGAATTAACTATCATTAAGACAGATTCTCTGAGCAGGATCCGAGGGATCAAACATTTTAGTAGGTCATATTCATCACTCGATGGCCACTACAGCTTGGATGCGCGCAGTCGACCCGACTAGCTGAGGAGGGCGATGGAGAGCACGTTCCACGATGTCGAGCTGGTTCATCCCGAGAATTACCATGAGGGCGAGATCAACGAGCAGTCAAACCGCGTCTTGTGAAGGTCCCCGTATGAACGGATAGGTTACGCTCATTCCATATATTAGATTAGCGCAGGGTTGGTGGACAGGATGGATGGTGCGTAGATAATCTTCCGTTGATCTCTTCAAGTACCGTCGAACCTTCTCTTTCTTCGACCCAAGTCGCTGCACACACTCCTCGTTGATGTGCGCCTCACTACGAGGCGAGTCGTTCGATTTTTAGTGTCCGGCGACCACTCCACATTCATCGTGAATCCGTTGTGCACAAGGCCGCATGTGCGGCACGCGTAATCCAACACGGCTCCTTCTAGACAGCTGTGAGATCCGGTGTCTCCATACCGGCTAGGAGAGTGGCCTGGAGCTCAACCACAGTCTGATTGGCTTCGACGACGACTCTCCTCTGATTCGTCTTGATTCAATACCGATCGAACCAAAAAAGGGCGAACGAATAAATCAGCTCGGCTGCAATCGAGATGTAGGCAGACGATGCGATTTCGTCAAAGTGAGAGCAGCGGCAGCACCCTCTCACAGCTCTCCTTGCGTTGCATTAAGGCAGTGCGTGTCCCCGTCGCTCTCCACGATCGCCGTCGTCGCTCCATCCGAGATAAACATTTTCGCCACGACCTGACTCGGCGAGTTATCCTTCGTGGACAACTGGGAATGCGACTCCTGCAGTGCCTGCCGTTCCTCCGTTCCCAGAGTGATCTGGTACTCTTGCGCGCGGGTCTTCATCTTGGTGAACAGTCTCCAGTTCGCACATTTGAAGACCGCAAACGTCCAACTCTTATCATGACGAGAGGCCTGCAGAATAGGTACGGCGCTGCGCACCAGAAGAATCCGCAGCCTGCGCATCTATTTGATTCTGCGCACGTCTTCGTCCTTGAGTCCTCGATCCGTCCAGGCGCCCTTCCGTGGAGGTCTCTTTGCTGGCATTGATGATCGTTGCCAGAACACTCGAGAGCGATGAGAATCGCCATCATTTCTATGGACGTGAGCGCCTTGACTCCTTCATCTCCATGTCCCAGTCTCGGGGCCTCCCCATCCCTTCTGGGGCTCTCCGGATCTTTCCGGAGATCATATGCAGATTCCAGAGATGGTCTTCCCCCAAGGCGAAGATCACTTGCAGCCTGTACAGAAGAGGCAGCCGTATCAGCATGCAGGGTGCACAGTGGATGTTCCGGAGTAGCTCCCAGTATATGATGCAGTTGATTTGGTAGCAGAATGACCCGGCCGAGAGTAGTGCTCATCCATGTCTTCTCTGCTCTCTTGAGGGGATACCGTCACTCCGAAGGGGGGAACAGTATCGGCTACTTCCCTCGTGAATTCTGGATGCACTCATACAGATGCTTACTACACGCCTCAATCAGACTTGGTCGGCCAGAGGATCACACGATGATTCCTCATGTCGTGCATTGCACGGAACTGTCCTTGCGTGCAGGCGAGGGAGTGGTGTAGGAGTAGATAGAGTGGTAGGCTGCTCCCCATGATCGAATCGTCACTGTCTTCACAGCGATCGATGTCTTTTTGAGCACATACGCACGATCGCCTCTCCGGATTGGCTGCAGTTCTCTCCATGCACGAACACTGCACCTCTTGGAGCCGTGATGACAGTGATTGGCCGCATGAGTTCAGGAGTGGAGCTGCCATCAGTAGCGTCGTCAGTACTGGCATTCACTTCTTCGATCTCCGATTGTAGCAGTGGATCCTCGCGCACGGGATCCACGGGGACAGCGAGCGTTTCTTCCTTTTCCCGCTTCTTCTTCCCTTTCTACGCCTTTTTGGCCGATGGTCTCATACAGTGACGCCTCGTTGTAGCTGAAATAGAGTCGGTCCATAACAAGGTCTTCTCTATCGGCACTCCTATCTCCTTCTGGGCGTATCTGATGAGCTTGGCCCCGACTTCCGCAGCTAGCAGCTCCAAGCGCACCACTGCAATTCGCGTCTCCACTTTCTTCGCCTACTTTTCCGAGTAAGGGCATTCCTTGGTCTTGGCAGCTTCCTCTGCCCTCGATAGGAAGTAGATCGCGCTCCCGTAACCTAGAGATCCGGAAGTGTCTCGATGGACCTGCCGGTCCATCGACGTTCTGTGAATAGAATACTTTTCCAGCATATCACTCCATTAATGTTACATGGTATTCATGGTTACCTCGAATGAAGCCATCCTTATCTGCTTGTCACCTCCTTCCTTCTTGGCCTGTGATTACGTTATGACTCATTGAAATGACACCACCTCCCCACTCCCTTCAAACTCACGATTCACATATAGACCAAAAGCCATGCCACTCAAGGGAATGTCAGTGCCATCAGCCTTGCGACACATCATCCGGTGGTTGGGAATCTTGAATACCTGAAACGAGCTATATATATGAGCTATATACAGAATCATGCTACGAAAATGGATGAGTGTAATATTGGGATGACAAATGCGACCAGGATTTCAGGATTCAAATAAGAGTATGAAATGGTATCGAAGTAGTGTTCTCACATGAGTTGCGTAGACCGCAACGTGAAAAAGAAGCGAGACGATGGGTAGAATTCGCATCGTGACGATCGAATGTGGAGAAGAGTGGAGAGAAAGCTACTTTTATAGATAGAAGAACAAGAAGATTATCGCAATTGATCTCACAACGACGGATTGTGATTAATTTGTTCATTGCATAATTACCTTGCGCTCCTATCAATAAAAGTAGTTGATTCTCGACTCTTCTCCACATTCGATCGTCACGATGCGTATTCTACTCATCGTCTCGCTCCTTCTTCACGTTGCGGTTTTCGCAACTCATGTGAGGATGCAACTTCGATGCCTTTTCATACTCCTTCCTGCATCTCGACATCTTAGTCGATCTTCTCATCCAACCCTCTTGATCTGCCCCTAGCATCGTACCCTACTGGTATCGTATCGATTGGTACCGTAATCTTCTTGATACAGTTGCAGTAGTTCAAAGTAATTAAAATGTACGTTTCAGGTATTCAGGATTCCCAACCACCGGATGATGTGTCGAAAGGCTGATGGCACCGACATTCCGCTGAGCGGCTCGTGGGTTGGTGTGCATGTGAACGGTTAGTGCGGAGGATTTGGGGAGTTGCCTTTTCGTAACATAAATTTACAGGTGGCGAGAGAAAGTTGTGGCTAACGGACAAGGATGGATTCATTCGAGATAATCATGAATACTACGTAAGTCTTCGTGGAGTAATGAGTTGTTGATACACATAATATAATTACAGAACCTTGATGGAGGTGCAAATCGTATTGACTATTACGTTGTTTGCGAGAAGTATGCTTCCATCTGTCCAGGAGTGGAAAGAGGGTGAGTACATCGTTTATGAGAATATAGAAAATGGATTCATCATTTGCTATTTGCAGTTGTCGAAAGGGGACTGGCAGCCTCACTTCGGGGTTCGATCAAACTTATTTACCGATGGCTAGATCAATTCCAAGCATTAACGAAAAGGTAAACTATTGATTGGCAAGCGTTGATCAGTGCATGTGATGGTAATTACAGTGGCTCAACGGTGGGTGGTGCTCTATTACCACTGATCCGGATAGCGACCATTTGGTTGGATTTGCTTGTGACTGGCTACCCGTGATTCCTGTCTACGCAGGCGGTCTTGCTACAAATGTGTGTTGCACTTTTGTGTATGATGTGTACTATGCACGCTCAATACAATATTTGCAGACATTCAACGGATATCCTATTTCGCCCAGTACTGTCCAAATTCTCAATCATCGGATGATGTGTCGCAATAATGATGGCATTGATTCTCATTCTCATTCGCCTCTGCCAGCATGCAAGAACGACTCGATCTAATAAAACTGGATTTCCCAACAAGCCTCTGTCCAGTTGATTCGACACAATCACGAGAAGTCTCAGGCATGATGAACTTCATTCGAGAAGGCCCACTTGGACATGTCTCATGTCTCCATACATGTCTCCGTTCAGCTAAAAGTGTCTCTCAGCGATCTCCAAATCTGTCTTCGAGAACTAATTGATTTGCATTTCTCTTCAAGTTATCGTGACAAATAATTTATTCCGCGCATGTTAGGTTACAACATGCGCATCAGAGGACTGAGATGCTAATGACAGTATCTCCTTCTTAGACTGCCATTAGAACATTCCCACAGGAGGAGGATAGGGAGGAGGGGAAGGAGGAGAAGCGGGAGGCGTGTCGGGTTTGGTGTTAGTGATTTTGGAGTTGTTGTCGTTTCTGTTGCCAGAATCTTCGAGGAAAGGTCCGCAAAACATTTCATAGTCGGCATAATCATTCAAGCCAGCAGCAATAGAGCACCAGTCTCCGTTGAGCCACTGGAATAGCATAATTTATTCAACAGATCGTTAATAGACGTGATACGAATAGGTTCCGGAGCACGGTTTGATGAGGAGGCATGATTGGGTATCATAACGCTTAACCTATTAACCGAAGTTCACTCACATAATTTGCGTAGACCGCAACGTGAAGAAGAAGCGCGACGATGAGTAGAATACGCATCGTGACGATCGAATATGGAGAAGAGTGGAGAATCAACTACTTTATAGGTGAAAGAACAAGGAGATAAATTATTGCGTAATTATTGTCTAATTATTGCAAATGACGATTGATCGTGGTAAATGGAACACTGAGTTTAACAGAAAAAGAAAGCTAAAGTATCTAGCCAATCGTTGTTATTGTGAGATTGAGTATTCTAATCAAGAATTGTCGACAGTGTATATTGCTCAATGTTCAGTACAGCGACAATTTACGGCATAACCACTTTATATTGAATTATTTGCCGACCACGTTGGCACCAAAAGAGGGGAAAGGTCCGCAAACAACTTTGTAGTCGATGTTATCGGGAATCGGTCTGGGGTTGATAATAGTGCACGCACCTCCGGTCAACCACTGAAATTGCGTTTGAAAGAACATTTTTTTCGACTCTCTATCTTACTTTTTGACCAGGGTCCGGAAGCGAATAGAAGACAGGAAAAACAGCGTAGTCCATTCCACTAGTAAGTTGTGTTTTAGTTCCAGTACATCTAAAAATTGTGTTCTATGATCAAACATGATTAACTATCCATATAAATGTGAAAACGTACGCCTGTTTCACCGCAGGACAGACGTGACTAAACTTGTAACAATTGACGTAGTAGAACAAGCTCGTTTTTCCATCGAATTTGGCCAAGTTCTGCAATGACAATCATGGAACCTTCAAATTCGATCGGAACTAACGGAATAATCCTTGTTGTCTCGAACGTATCCATTTTCATCGGCTCTCCACATATGTTTTTGGTCCCCTAAATAGAGATAAATTGAGGCTTCACCAATAATCACGTCACGAAATATTCTGAAACGTACAATCTTGTTGCAGATATATATCCTGTCCACCCAGTGGAACGTCTAAGCCTTCATTGTTGCGACACATCATCCGATGCTTGGATATTCTGACAGTGGTCGGCGAAATAGGGTATCCGTTGAAAGTCTACGAGATTTGTATTGATGCTGATTTATTTCCTTAAGACTCACATTTGTGGCTAAGCCGCCTGCGTTGACAGGAATCACGGGTAGCCAGTCACAGACAAACGCAACCAAATGGTTGCTATTCGGATCAGTGGTAATAGAGCACCAGCCACCGTTGAGCCACTGGATTAATAGGTCAGGAATTGAATAACTACACTACTCTTTTGCTAACCAATACCTTTTCGTCCATGTGTGGAATCGATCTAGCCAGCGGTAGGTATGTAATGTGCTTTCCGTCCATGGTACTTAGCTGACAACTGCAAATAGCAACGGAAACCCCAACTTCAAAACTGTGATCAACAACAACAGAACAATCAACTTACCCTCTTTCCACTCCAGGACAAAGTGATCTGAACTGAGCGCAATTGATGTAATAATCAATACGATTGTTAGGGCCATCGACGTTCTGCGAATATAACATTTTTCAGCACATCATTCCATGAAATTTACATGGTATTCATGGTTATCTCGAATGAATCCATCGTTATCCGCATCCCACGTCTTTCCTTGTGCAGCTGTGAGGATGTTGCTTATCTCTAACTATCCCCGCCGATCAACCTTACCGTTCACCCATAGACCCATGTACGATTTACTCAGCGGAATGTCAGTGCCGTCCGCCTTGCGACACATCATTCGGTGATTGGAAATCTTGAATGTCTGAAACGTAGATCTTAATTACTTTCAACTACAACTGTAGGGATCAAGAAGGGACCAAAAGGATTAGACGAGTAACCGTTATTTCAAATAGATTGGATTCAAAGGATGTCAAGAAGACATTGTAAACGGAGAAAGGGTAAAGATTCATGAACAAATCTTCACATGAGTTGCGTAGACCGCAACATGAAGAAGAAGCGCGACGATGAGTAGAATACGCATCGTGACGATCGAATGTGGAGAAGAGTGGAGAATCAACTACTTTTATTGATGGACAAACAAGGCAATTATGTAATGAACAAATTAATCATTGTGAGATGTTTTTATTTAATTGCGATAATCTTCTTGTTCTTCTATCTATAAAAGTAGTTCCTTCTCCACTCTTCTCCACATTCGATCTTCACGATGCGTATTCTACTCATCGTCGCGCTTCTTCTTCACGTTGCGGTCTACGCAAATTATGTGAGACCTCTCGATACCCTTTGACACCTCCAGATGAAATTCGAATCAATAATTCGGTTCAGACATTCAAAATTCCCAACCACCGAATGATGTGTCGCAAGGCTGATGGGACCGATATTCCGTTGAGTAAATCGTACATAGGTCTATGGGTGAACGGTAAGGTTGATCGTCGAGGATAGTTAGAGATAAGCAACATCCTCACAGCTGCACAAGGAAAGACGTGGGATGCGGATAAGAATGGATTCATTCGAAATAGCCTTGAATACCATGTAAATTTCATGGAGTGATGCGTTGAAACATATTCTATTCGCAGAACGTCGATGGACCTAACAATCGTATTGATTATTACGTTGATTGCGCCAAATTCGCATCCATTTGCCCAGGAGTAGAGAGAGGGTAAGTTCTTTTTTTTCTGTTATTGATCATTATTTCGAAAATCGATTCATAGTCTGCTATTTGCAGTTGTCGAAATGGGACTGGCAGTGTCATGAGGGGCGCTTGGATCGCTTATCTGCCGCTGGCTAGATCCATTCCAGACGTTAATGAGAAGGTTGAACAATGATTATCAACCGTTGATCAGTATATTTGATTTCTAGTTTCTCAACGGTGGCTGGTGCTCTATTACCACCGATCCGGATAGCGACCACTTGGTTGGCTTTGCCTGTGACTGGCTACCAGTGATCCCTGTCAACGAATTTACCTTGGCCACAAATGTTCGTTACACTTGTGGAAATCAGTAGGGTTCATGCGGTGTTGCAGACTTTCAACGGATTCCCTATTTCGCCCAAAAGTGTGAGGCTTTCCAATCACCGGATGATGTGTCGCAATAATGAAGGCATTGACGTTCCGATGGGTGGTCAGGGGGCTTATTTACACCAAGATTGTAAGTTTCTGGGTGAATTGTGTTGAAGGATCTGTAATCCGTTTTAGGGCACAAAAAGAAAATTTGGTTTGCCGACAAAGATGGATACATTCGAGATAATAAGAACTACGCTGTTAGATTCGATATAATAATGTGGTTTAATTATGCACATTGTAGGACTTAGTCAAGTTGGACGGAAAAACGAGTTTGTTCTACTACGTCGAATGTGACAAATTTGGTCCTATTTGTCCAGGAGTGAAAAATGCGTCAGTCTTATTATCCGTTCTATTTTCTAATAATTTCATCTGTTTTTTCTTCAGTTGTGCGGGCACTAAATCGCAAATAACAACTGACAAAAATATCTTTGTTTTCGCTGTCTTCTATTCGCTTCCCGATCCTGGGCAAAAAGTAAGTAGTAAAACCCAAAGAACACACTCAATCGTCGTCAATTGCAGTGGCTCAAAGTAGGTGCGTGCACTATTATCAACCCCAGACCGATACCCGATAACATCGACTACAAAGTTGTTTGTGGACCTCTCCCCACGGATTCCGGCAACGTAGTCGGCAAATAATGAGAAATAAAGGACTTCTGCCTCAAATTAATGCTTTCCGAGGCAGTGAATACAGTATCCATCGAAATTATTCAGACGCTTTTTGTCATCGTCTACAACATTCCATTTAGTCGGATATCGGGCTGAATTTGTTTATGACACAACTAGTCTAGAGTAGAACGTGCCGTGTGCATATCGTGAGAGCCCGTTTCTAGCTCAACTGCGACCTGATAAGCCGTAGCGAGAACCGAACATTGTCGGCTGCTGTACCGTTTATCGGGTAGTTCGATTGCTTATAATATTGATTGAAAATCTGGTACTCGAATGGAACATACATCCTTTCCTGATATTCCTGATACATATATACATTGTTTCCTGATTGCTGTGTTAAGGTTGCATTGTTGTCACGTGTAGCAGTGCAAAGAAGTAGTGCAGATAGCAGATGATGGAGAGAGGCTACAACCACCAGGGTTC
This sequence comes from Pristionchus japonicus, assembly GCA_900490845.1. Lineage (NCBI taxonomy): Eukaryota > Metazoa > Nematoda > Chromadorea > Rhabditida > Neodiplogasteridae > Pristionchus > Pristionchus japonicus. The sequence goes on along the minus strand of LS495830.1, from coordinate 202,102 downwards.
CATATTGACTGTCCAAAAATCATTCGAGTGACACTCTCATTTCTCCCTCTCCATTGTTTAACCAGTCACTCGGCGAGTGAATCGATCATTCTCACTCGCGAGTGGCGAGTGGCTCGGCATAACAACTCTACTGTCCAATGCTCATCCATCCCTCGAAGGTTGGATGAGAAGCGCGGCACATTCTCACACCATTCTTCTTCACGCTCTCATGACATCCCTTCTACTCTCATCCACACAACGTTGTAGGATCTTTGCTCTCTCTTTCTTCCTCTCTCGCACACAACTCAAGTGCTCTAAATCAACGTCTCCCAACGTCATCGTCAACTCATTGCCCACTGATGAATCGTTGTGCTTCGTTGTGATTCGTTGTGATTATGACTAGATTGCAATGAGCGACCAACGTCCCTGCTTACAATTAGCAAGGCAAAGCCGTTCGTCATCCCGTCTATTGGGAGAGTAACCACCACTCATTCCACTTCATCACTCCGCCCAGATTTGCATCAACGTCTTAAGCGAAACTCTCTGCCGAAACAATACATTTCACTATCATTAAAATTCCTTTCTTCCCAGTGCATATGTAGGTTATTTTCAAAGAAAATGTTGGAAGCATATGAACTGGACACATTTATTATTTCTTTATGAACAGTGATCAAGTCATTTAAAGAGAAGAGCAAGTGTTGAGATAAGTCCAGGTATTTTTCATTGCACTTAAATTTTTAACGCTGTGAATTGCTGTAAGTTGAGGCGAGCACTTCGATTTAGACCTCAGCTGAAACACATCGAACATCGTAATTCAACTGAACACATCCCACCATATGTAGATACAAGTGTTGTTGTTCAGTGAAATTTATTTTTAGGAATCTAGCAACAATCCCAGTGAAAAAGACATCTTCGATCTAGAACGAAATAATCACATTTACCATTTGGATGGAAAACTTGCATGAACGATGTTGAAATTTGAAGTCGCCTTGTACATTCTCATTGCAGCCTTTCTCGAAATCACATAAAAAGGACCCAAGCAATATGGAGGAAAAGTGGGCTCATTGAATTCATAGTTTGAAATGTACCTGTACATAGAGTATATTCATGCAAAAATCGAAACTATACCAGTGTGAATTTTGCGCACGAATAGGTGGCCTATTACGTACAACCCCACAATGTATTAAAGACTGTTCAGGAGATGCAACTTGTTGTGTCTAGAAAAACGTTATTGCAGACGTTTCGTTTGCAACGTTTGAATACATAGTTTAGGAGGCGATCGACATGAAATACCACATCTTCGTCAACTTTCACCATGAATGAAGATGAACAGAATTCATTGTAAATTGCCAATGTAAACGAGGTCTAAAACAGTTCCAACGTTTACAAATGTATGGAACAAGAGCTCTGTAAATGGCCGACCTTATAGACAAGATTATAGTAGTTGTCCAGAAAATCAATGACAATTATGTCATCATAAGTGGAAATCTGCAGCATGTTTCTTGATAATGGATCAAACTATAGCGATCTCACTTCATCCTTCAAGTCGAATAGGGATAAATTTCCGTTTCCAACGACAAAGAAAAATCGCGCAGTCCGATCCTTTAATTGATGATGAGTTCGGTTAAATCTGAGAGGATACTCGAATAGCTTTTGAGTTGGTAGCATTGGCCCAAGTAGATCTGATTGAAGCACGAGCTTGCTTGTTGGACGGATTCGATTGAACAAATATATTTAATCCTTAAATGAATTAGAAAACACAATGGGAAATACGATAACAAATGAGTAACCATGTTTGTCCATGTTGCAATTACGCTGAAAATTTGCAGGAAATTTGAGAACGCGCATTTTCAACGTCAGATCGTTGAAATGGATTGGCGTGTATTGGTTTTTCTGTGAGAACAATTTAAACAGCAATCATTTGAAACGGAGTAAACCTCTATCAGAACTTCATGATGCTTAAAGAAATGAGGATACTGAAGTAATGCATGAAACACAGTCAAATTAATCAATAATATATTTTAACCAACCACAAATTGAATTGAAAGGTATAGTATGAGGAATAGAAATAAGATGAAACATATTTTCAGTTTTCCATTCGGTTGTGATCGCCTTAAACAAAATTGAAAAATTGAATGCAGCAATGCACTCACATTTCACCCGCGAAACTAGGGATGAAAAGTAGATTTTTAAAAAGGCTTTTATATATACGAAACACAAAAAATGCTTGACTGCATTATAGCAATTAATATCGAAAAGTAGTGGAATAACACCGCAGAAAAGAAGTCATAGCAAAATTGAATTCAAACTAGAGGGAGATATCAGTTGTATAATCATAGTTATTAATAATCGCTAATGATGGTCAAATCTACTCATTTTTCAGCATTCGTTCTCCTCTTGACAATTGAGAGAACTGATAAATGCACACATCAGATAGCAGAGGTGTCCGTATCATTCCCTTCATCAGTAGCCCATCATTCCCTTTATCAGTAGCCCATCATTCTCTTCATCAGTAGCCCA
>LS495830.1:167903-186922 GCA_900490845.1 Pristionchus japonicus | reverse complement strand
AAACAAAGGTCCTTGCTTGCGTCAGAATAGTCGTCGATCGTGCCTTTTTTGAACAGGCCCTAAGATGCAAAAAGCTATAGTCAGACTGAATATTCCGAGCAATTCTAAGACCCAGAGCAGCAGACTCACAGTATCCGTTGGGAAAAAATAGCATTTGTCAAATATGAGAGTTGGAGAATATGTCACCCCATCAATTACAAATTGTAGGCATTGATATGCTGCGGCTTAACGATTTATGTTTCCAGAACAATATTTCATCACAGTAACTTACTAACTGTGCACTTCACAGTGGTTGTATCGAACGTGGCAGTGACAAATGTAGTGGGAAAGTGATCTAGGCAAGTCGAAAGAGCTTCCTTGTCATCCCGAGCCTGTATTTTTCAGTTCAAGAAGTTTCAAGAACGCTCAAGTTCGCGAACAAATCAAATGACAAACTCGACGATATTAAACAACCTAACCTTCCATTTAATATCATAATAACATGATCCAGAGCCTGGTAGCTTGTAAAGTCCGGGGCACTCAGGCATAGATGTAGTTTCAGTTCCGACATACCCAATCAAAGTTGATAAATATAATAACAAAATCATTTAATCGTAACTCAGATGTTGTTTTAAAATAAAACATCGAAGGTTCATCGCTATTTATAATAGAAGAGGTAATTTCACGTAGTGTTTTTTTGTAAGCTTACAACAAAAGCAAATAAAGCTAAGTGACAATAATGATATTTGTAATATTGCATCAAATGACAGACAGAAGTATATATAGTATCGAGCCTATCACAGAAACAAGTAGAAATACACAACAATGAGAATTATCTTTCTCGTGTGTCTTTTCTTGATTTTCCCCACTATTACGTACGTTAAGATCGTTTTATTGTTTTCTTTTTTATACTGTTAGCTGCCTTTTCTGCATCAACATGCAACTCGTCTACACATATCGACGGCATATCATTCATATCGTCAATCTTCATATTCTCATTGATTCTCTTGCAGGGGAGGTAATTACGAAGTTGACGATCTCGAAGAGGAAGCAACGAAGTTCTTGGAGAAAATCAAGCATCAAACAATGAGGATTAATGACCATGACCGCCAAGTGCAATTATTTGATCTTAGAAGTTTAGAAAGTAATGACACGTTTATAGCATCGTATTTACGCATATTTTCTAGAAGCGCAAGATGAGTATGACGATTTGAACAGAACGAAATCGGACTTTCAAGCCGATGCAGATTCCCTCGTATCGCGCCTTTTGAACTCGCAATCCCGAGGCAGAGGAAATATCGAACTGATTAAATCTGTAACTTTTCTCGCGGATTTTCCTGTGAGAGCCAACATTTCAGAGACACCAGGTGCTTCAAGCGTTTCTCGAACGTGATATGAATTCCCTCGAACGAACCTATCTAGAGTGAGATCATCAATGTGAGTCTAACTGTATATCATGTTTGCAGCTTTACTGCTGACGACAAGAGCAAACTTGAGTCATGGGAGAATGCCTATAAGATTTTGATCCATGATTGCAACGAAGTGAAAGCCAAATACGAACCACGTGGAACACATGCACCAAATTTGTTCCCGCGCGTTCCTGATGATGAATTCAAGAAGATTGATGATGGCGAACGCATAGCTATGAATCAAGCTAAAAAGTTAAAGGAGCAAAATAGTAGACTGAACGTGAGACTGAATTTTGACCATCCACTCATAAAGGTGAGATACTTATTAAGTTTGGCAAAAAAATATCTATTATAGGCATTCGACGACTGTTTCGAGTTGCTCGCCATAAGGAACAGAGGATAATGTAGAAGAGTAGAACTTTCCATATATTTTAATGGGAAATAAAGATATAATATTTATTCGTAGTATCACAACACTCAGCAAAGGCAAAATTAGAAAGTCTTGCGTTAGTCTCTTTTGGAGCAGGGTCCACTACATGAAACGCAATTGTTTTCACACACAGCGAAGTTTGGCGTCGTCGGGTCTAAGGTTGGCGCGTTTCATGTCGGCGTTCATCTTCCCATCTCATTTTAAGCCGTCCTTTCGGTTTAGTTCCAGTTTCTACTCTATCGTACTCTCGTCTATCAACAGGGTCTGTTTTTAGTACGTGACTCAACTTATCCGCGATGGTCCAAGCCGCACACTGATCTCTTCATAGCGTATCCTCTGCATTCTTGTCTCGAGGGACCATCGGAACATCTTCATCTCCATCGTGTGTAGTAGAGTTGGTAATGCGGGCTTTGCGGGCTCGCATTAGAGAGAAGTCACAATACCGGTCCGCAATGAATGAGTGGGAGAAGGGAGAGGGAGTGGAAAAGGGGAGACCGCATTGCCCGCATCAACCCGCATGAGACAAAGGATTGACCGTCTCCATTTCGCACACTCTCTCGCCGTGCTTTGCCCTTCCCTTCTCTCAACGCGGCTGATGCGGGCAACGAGAGCCCTTATTTTTCTCTCTCCTCAATGCGGTTGCGCAATGCCTCAATTTTTTTGTAATCCTTAGTGTGTAGTGTGTCGGTCTTCTTTGCGGCTGGCCATGTTTCGGACCCGTACAATTCCACTGATCTAATTACACTCAGGTAGATCTGTTCCTTCAACTTGTTTGGCGTTCTTCTATGACAGATAACTCCAGTAATCGCGCTCCACTTTAACCATTCACTCTATCCGTTGCTGAGTCAGTGAAGGATCCGTCTGATTCAATCGTAGATCCGAGATATTTGAATGAGCATTATCACTGTGGCTGTTCAATTCACGGAAATCGACCCCGCTCACCACACTACGTTCACTCTTAGACCGATCTCGGCGAGTCTGTCCTTCCAACTTTAAGCGAGTCCTTGCAGTTTTTTGACTGATCTTGTCGGGGATTGGAGGATCAGATTAACGTAGCACTTTGGAATTTCTCTTCCTTTTCTTTGAATCTCTCCCGTCAGAAAGTTCCAATGATCGTTCAGGCAGGGAGGATTGCATGATGAATTGGCTGAGAAGTGGTGAAGGAGTGATACTCGTTCCTCGCAGTACTTCCACCACCGAATCCACCTCATAGCTTGTGCTCGCCTCTCCTACGTGCGTATTCAATTCATCCTATTAGATGCATCTTACATGTGTCCCTCTTCTCAAGTAGTGTCTCTAGAGTTTCCCAAGTGCGCTCTTCTCGTCTAAGCGCGGCCAGTATGCGTACTATGAGTATGAGGGCACTCGCATAGGCTGTTTTCAGGCGGTCTGAAAGATTTAATTCTTGGGAGTTCTTGATTTCTTGGCTGAGTACAATGCCCACTCCGTATTGATGGCCTCCTCTCATCGGCTTGACAACATGGCATTTACACGTCTTGCTTCTAGCACGGTAAGCACATGTGCACACTACCAGCTACAAGCGCTGACAGCAGTCAGTAGAGTTCTAAATTCGGGTAATCGTCTCTTGATTTCACACACTCTCTTGCAGGTACAGATAAGAGTGTGTGAAATGAAGAGACGATTACCCTCATTTCTAACTCTAGCAGCTAGCAACTGCACAGCATAGCATAAGCGGTCAGCAAAATTAGAGGGCGTACAGGATTGGCTTTCCTGGCAAGGTTTGGTCTTGAAGGGCCGTGAATATGCAGCACCGCCACGTGCAGGTTCCTGTACTATGCCGTAGTCGATCGCGTGCTCGAGTTCGAAATATGGGTGATCGTCTCTTCATTTCACACGCTCTCTCACCGGACGCAGAGAAGAGAGAGTGTGTGAAATGAAGAGTCGATTGCCCGTATTTCGAACTCTAATTGTCTCACTCTAAAGTGCTCCATTTGTCGATGACGAACGAACCGGCCCCTAACAAGTTGACAATTAAAAATTGCCGTAATTATTGTATCTATTTGAAAGCGTTTGATGAATAATTGACGGTTCGAAAGTATAAAATGGTCTGGCTACAACTCTCGCCACGAATCTCATCATGAGCTTCTCGTTTTACCTTATGTGCCTTGTCATTTTTCCAGCGATTCTGAGCGGGATAGATTCATCTAACTTCACTTCGGAACGTGTACCATGTGAGTTTCGATATTGTCTCTTTTCGTGAAATCAATCTTTGACAGAGAAAGTGATCACCAGTTAAGCAAATGAAGGGAAAATTTCAGACCATAAGGAACCACTAGTGAAACAGCCTAAGACCCCTGAAGAAATGATGGCAGATCTCGTAGATCATGAAATTCACTATGAGAGCAATGTTGCCAAAGCCAATCGGGTTTTCAATGCTACAAGAGATATATTCTCGACATACGATGGAAAACCCTGCTACGTGAACCGCATTCACTACTGGTATGACGGACAAGAAAGAGACGAACCCAACAAGAAAATGAATTTTCCCACTCTCGCATGTGGGTTTACCTGAAAATATGGTTGTGATAGTTGCACCATTGCAGTGCTCTATCGCATGCTGCACGAAGTTGTAGCTACCCTTCCAAATGTCGTCAGAAACGCGGAAAAATCGAGAAATGGTGCATCGGAAAATCCCTCGTTCCGTGTAAAAGCAAATGAACTGTACAACAATGTGAATCTTGCACTCGATGCCTTGAGCGAACGATTCAATTGCAGATTGCTCATGGTACCGAGTCTCTACTCCCTTATGCGAAAGATTATCTGCAAAAGATTGTCAATGAATGCTTTGTCAACTTTCTAATTAATCTTCCCGAATAAATTTTGAAGAGCAGTTCTCGTATTCAACGCAAATAACGAATAAGGGTTTTTATTAGCGTGGGTAATTGGCGTCGGTTAATGTGCAGGACTTTCTCGTGGACACAAGTTTTGCATAGCTCTGGATTCTCTATTACAAACTTACGATCAAACTAGGTTATACACATTCGAAATGCATTTTGTATCAACCCTACAGATTTGTTAGCACCTAGGTTGAGTTCTCGGCCATTTGAGGAGATAATGAATGCGTGAAATTGCATGCATCGGCTGAGAGGTGGCTAGCTGCCGAAAAGGCTTCTGAACACTGAGCTATATAGTACGGCATTCGATCAGAAATCGTTTCTCTATTCTATGTACCAGCTTTTTGGCAGTGTGCACGGCACACGAGTCTCTCTGATTTCTTTGTTCTCTCATCAATCGCTGTTTGAGCGTTCCATTTGAGCAAGAATAAAATAGTTTTTCCTCGAGAGCGGATTTCACTTGTGTCACTGTCACCTCCGAGTGGCCGGAGCTAACTGTTTCTACTCTCTCAGACCAATATGTTCAAAAGTGGATCTAAAACCGATTAGTGGTCTCATTATCACCGACGCTTAATTTTTCGACTTAGAAATTACGCACAAACGTGTGCAAGTCATTGACGCACGCACACACACAAAAACACAGACACCTCTGCTTGACGTAGGAGTGTAGATACACCTTGGAAGAGTTTGCAAAGCGATGCAGGAGGGAAGTAATAATAAAGCAAGCAAAGGAAAGAAAAGATAAGTACTGTACGAAGGCTGTTAAAAACTAGGACGAAAATAAGTGAATAGGAAGGTAAGTGGACATGTTGCGGCGAAGAATAGATGCGAAGAAACAATGTGCCGACTTATTAAATATGAGGGATTAAATGTGCTGTTGTACCACGCCGACAAGAAAGCGTTTGTCAGAACACTTCCGAACAGCAAGGAAAACTGCAACAGGGTGGTGATTTTTTTTCAATTTGAGTGGTATTAATCAATTTAATTCAGTTCAATATTGCTTGCAAACAGAAGATAAGCAACAGTTGAATTAAATTATTTGAAAAGACGAGTATAAAATGAGTGAAAAAGCAGGCAGTGTTATCTGAGAACGAATCGTCCTCAGAATGTTTCGGTTCAACATATTTCTGTTGTGCCTCTTTAGTGTGTCATGTTCGTTCAGGATTATGAACTATAATTTGGTTAAAAACGAGAGTATGTCTGTGAGTGTTTTGTGTTTAAGAAAGTTCTCAAGTCGGTGTCTATAGGAGGTCGATCAAGTTCGTAAGATTGCTGCCGAGATTAAGCGTATCAACCCCGATATTGTTACGCTGCAGGTTAGTATATCTTATTAGATTGAATCTTAATCCTTCCTGTTTCAGAAGGCTTGGGTTTGGTCGAACGGGTCTGGTCCTTTTCTTGCTCTGCCTAAACTCTTGGGCAAAGGATGGACGGGTGTTCTCCACTGCCAATATCATGTTGTCGTCTTCACAAGACACGAAGTGAGCTCTTGGAAAAATTAGACATGAATAAGAGGATATATCAGATCCTGGGAATGAATGAGCATGTTGTTTCTGGTCTGTCTGTCCGAATTCGACTGAAGGGTGGATTTGAGGTGCTCTTAGATTGAAATTGAAATACTCTGATACATTTCTCAGATGAATGTTTGGGCACTGTATCTTATGCATTCCGATTTCGGCCCATATGATATTGCTGAAGGAAAAGCCAAGACAACTCAACAAGTGCAGTTTTTTTATTGATCATTTCTTATTTGAATTATTAAGATAATGGCAAGTAATGGCGAGAGATGGCGTATTCTCGAGATCGTCGAATTGCTAGAAAATAAGGAATTTATGAAACAGGTATGGCTACACTTCCCAGCGTTTCCAATCGTTTGCAGATCAATAATTCTCACCACGTTCCTGTTATTGTTGCGGGTGTTTTCAACACGCCTTCGCACTTGGATTGGACTGCGGATACAAAGTGAGCTTATTTCAACAGGTATTTTCAAGCCTTTTTTTGCAGGAATATTCACAACGGTCTAGTTATCGATTGGCCAGTCACCAAGCTTATTATGGAGTCTGCGGGAATGGTCGACTCATTCAGACAAGTCCATCCTAATCCCATCTCGGATCCAGGTCTGGGATAGCTGCACCTAAACATCCTAACCTTCTCACAAATCAGGATTCACTCGAATTAAATATTCCGCCGGTGGAAATGGAAAACGTTACAACGAGACATTGGATCGTACCAATTTCATTTTCTATCGTGGATCTCTGAGGTACACCTAATTTTCATGCTTCTTACAATTTAGCTTAAGGGCTACATCATCGTTCGTTGATGATTCCACTGGAACGGTGCCCCTATATTCAGCGCAAACGAACGATTGGGCGCTTGTAACGGATTTCGTGGTTTGTCTAAGTGTGTATCCTGCTTTGATTGCTTTCGCTTTTCAGCAAACTCCATACAAGTATTACACTAGGCCATCGTTCTCCATTGGTGCAGAGTATCGCAAAGTGAGATTTCTTTTTCCTTCTGCAGCATGCATACACCACTTTCAGGATCATGCATTTGCTGTCGAGAATTCTAAGAAGGTTTTGGGACCCAAATGCAATGCCAAGAGACTTTTTCCTTAGGCAGCAATGAATAAATGAATTATAATTTAAATTGTGTTTTCTTCAACATCCAGAGCGTTCACTCACTCCCAACCACCATAAAACGTGGTATGTTCATACCAAAGCTGATCTTCACTTCATTCGGTTTTATGAAACGGCGATCTATGAGATCTCTCATATCCTCCTACGTTTATCTGTCGTGTTGCGATACACAAGTAGAACCATGTCGAAGGAATTGGCTTCATCTCGAGCGGGGTCTGAGAGGAGTTGCAAATCTTCTATAGCGGGCCTCGGTCTTGTGAATCCTAGTCGCTCTTGTGATCTGTAAGCGTCGAGACTACTACTTCTTTCAGTGATTGCGAAGATGAACCACCAGAAGTGCCGATAGGAATAGTTATTAGGGCCATGATTCCGCCCTTATGATGACGTGACCGTCCCCGAAACCCGGTGGAATGGTTCCATAGTTCAGGCTGCCATTGATCTTCGGTCTGGTTCCAAATGCTTACTATTGTTTCTTTTTGTCAACAGTAGTAATTGTTAACGCTGATCCTCTCTTCCCTGTCCCTTCCCTGTGCTGTCGCCTCGAGCTCGTAATGTTTCGTAGATTGTTTGATAGTTGTAGGGAAACCGGGGTGCTGTAGATGCGGGATTCGCTGAAAGCCATCTACCAACTATCAACAGGACTTTTGGGAATCTGTTGCAGCACTTTTTCAAGTATTTGAGTAACTCTAGTGAATGCACAATGGTCTCCCTGAGTTGTGCGCTCTCTAGAGCTTCCGTGAGGTGTCTAGAAAGGATCCAAGACATGGCTCGAATAACTAGAGAGCATACGGAATGACGTAGAGTCGGAAATACGGGTAATCGTGTCTCTTCATTTCTCTCACTCTCCCACCGAGCAGAGAGGCGAGAGTGTTTGAAATGAAGAGACGGCGATGCGTATTTCGCACTCTAGAGTCTATCGATTCGAAATGAGCGACTTGAAAGATTCTAAGATGCAAATCAGCGATGCAGAGATCCCTAGGGTACATGAGGTAATTCCTCGCATCCGGATCATTCGACAAGTACTCAATGCCCGAGAAGTTAAACGAACTTTCCGCTCAAACCGCTGATCTCTCAACATAATTGAAAGGCTACCGTAGATTAGCCTTTCTGGAATATTACTGACCATTTCGAATCAGTTAGTTGATCCCGGACTGATCTCTAGTTCGTGTCTTCCGCTCTGTACCATTCTGCGGCACTAGGTCGGATGAGAACATTCGCATGAGAACCTACTGGATGAGCACCTAATGAGGACGAGAGAACTACTGTTATGCAATAGACGGATTATGCAATTCATCCGAATCCGACCTAGTGCCCGTGCTGCGGCAGTATATTATCGTCTGCATTCTACTTCAATGGTCTGAATTACAGCTCCTCCGCCAACATAATGAATATTCAAAATGACTATTCAGCGTGATGGTTTCATCAGCACAATTACGAATGCTAACGTTGATGTACCGCATATAATTGATTCATAAATTGAAGACCTGCCTATAAAGAATGCTGTGATTCTCGACATTCTTTTGCTTTACTTTGGGGACATATTCTATCTGTTTTTCTCTATCAAATCTTAGGTAATTCACATGCCGTTTGTCAATTTTGTGTCTTCATTGCTCGTTCTTACAGTATGATTTTTCACGCTATAACATTGATGTTATGCACATTATTTGCAAATTCTGGTTTGAACGAATGGTTTCGTCGCATGCTCATTTGTTCAGGTGCACAAAATGCGTGTGATCCTTCGCTCATCGTAGGATATGGAGACCAGGTATTATTCGGCACCACCGACAATAAATTCGCGCTCTATTGAGCGACTAACTTGAGCTCACCGAGCTCCACACAACTTTTTGAAAGTTAGACAAAGGGCTGAATCCTTCATCAGATTCACTTCTTCAACGAGAAGCTTTTGTGTTTACGACAGACGCTTCCTGGTGGTGGGCTAGGCCCTCACAGAGCCATAAAGTGCGTCTCTTTTAATCAGAAGTGTCATCTCTTTCGGTTCTAGACTCGGTTCGGATCTCTATCATTATTTGGAGTGCTCTTCTCATGGATGGCGATCGACTAGAAAGAATGGAAGATATGTTCAAATTCCGCATGATGGCAAACCATTAAATATATCTTGTGTCGACTGTATGTATCAACTCGTCTCCTGAGAATTTCACCACCTTCACAGATTGTGCAACGACAGGAACAGGAATATACACGTCTATTCGACAGAACACTTATGATTTCTTTGGAGATAAGTATGCTGACAACAAAATTGTTGTCAGCTGTAGTCACAGTAAAGTCTACAATGAATTATTGTTAGCATACTCATAATTGGTAAGGTTTGAGCACTCCTTGTTGCAGCTTCAATGGACATCGCATGGGACCAAATGCTGTCTGGGAGGAGTTGCGAGAGATTAAAGTGGAATGTTCCTTGTTCGACGGATGGACCGCGAATGGGACCCGTCTAACCGATGCGTCCGTTACTGAACCAATGAACTTCGAGTGTAAAGGTGGGCTCAGTGTGTTCTTTCAATAAATGCGCGAAATTGCTTGATGGTTGGTGTTTTTAAGCGCCTCTGTGTTCTGCGCTCCACGCGGGACGTTCAATCGTAAGTTTCCTGACGTTTGTGCACGAAAATACATAATGAATTAATTACAGAATTATGACAAAGTTAACAAGAAGTTGACTTGCATGCATCGTCCGCCCTTGAATTTTAGGGCAATTGAGTAAGCTAAGCATGCATATTAAATTGCAAAACCATTGCTTCTAGCTTCAATTCTAAGCTGTTTACTTCTCTTACATGCGATGAAACGAAGGGATGGACGGATGGAAATACAATTATCGCCAATGCTTCCACTCCACTTGATGTCAACTGTGTTCAATGTGCATATTTGTTGAACATTCTGAAACCGAAACACCGCTTATAGATTGTGGGATGACCTTTAGAACGGTGAAAGAAATAAGCCATTCTGAGGATTCAATTGAAATTGGTTGCGATCCAGAAGAGTTGATGTGAGTCTCACAATAGTCCGCTAGATTGCAAATCAATGTATGTCAAAAATGGCTGAAACACATTAACTGTACGCATCGGTTTACCACGAACTTGTGGTGTTTAAGCCACGCCGAGAAAGTCGTTGGGAGAAGTGCGAATTGTACGTTAAACGAAGGATGGACGAGCGATGGGCAATCAATCACTGCTGATGTTCGAAACAAGCAACAATTTGAATGCCGACCAGGTGAGATTTCATTTGAGTTCGAAATACGGGTCTCTTCATTTTGCACACTCTCTCGTCTCTCTGATCGATGTGAGTGTGTGTGAAAAGAAGAGACCCATGTATCGAACTCTAGTTAATGAACGAAGGGGTCATTTTCAGCACTGTGTTCCTATGAATCCAACGTTCCTATGTGGGTAAGCGCTAAAGAAGCTTGCAGTCGTGTAAGATGCTTTCACCAATTGGCAAACTCATACTGTTTGGTTCAGGTGACCAGCGGTACGAGCCGCTGTTTTGTGACAGAATCATATTCGTGCGAAGATGGTGGAGAAATCGAGTAAATGCTTTTTTCAATTCATGTAGACACAGGATTGTTCGACGCTTCTGCACTTTCCCGGACAATAGGGTTGGTTGGTGCTCGGGGACGGAGGAGGATATGGGGATATTTGGAGTTGTCCGGAAACGTGCAGGAGTGCCGATTTTTCGTATTGTTTTTTAGATCTCTAAACGGACTCTACGCAATTTCATTCAGATTTTCGTCGAAGCGGTACAAGAGTCTTGAATGTGGTGAATCCGTTGGATGGCATGATTATCTTCATTATGATGTGGCTATTGCCGGTCCCTATTCACGACCCAAATTCACTTGTGGCGGAACTGCTTAGTTTATTCCATTGGTTGAATAAACATTGACATCAAAAAATTGCTTGCTTTTTCGAATCGCATGACAGTATAAACAGACAATGACACTTTTGAAGTGAGATGTGCGCCAGTCTGAAGCCTGTTATGAGATCTTCCAATTTGATGAAGCGGATTACCATTGTCATATCGAGTTATCACCAACTGAATGAATCGAAGTTGGCCAGCTCTGATTTTGAGTGATGTTGAAGCACAATCACACCCATCTTTTCTGGCATTGCCTCAAGTTGTCATGCTAGTCTGTTTTCACGATCTTCGAATTTATTAAAATGGCATTAACCAGGCCATTTTCATATCATGGCTATCTCCCTTGAAAGAGTCATTATAGTTAGAGAAGGCGAATACCATCGTTGTCTGCTTCCATCATTTCCACTATCTTACTTATTTCTTCACATTCTCTGCGCCCTGACCTTGTCATGGACAGTGTATGTCTAAGTCGAGAACTGAGGATATATCGCATATCCATTTCTCACGGACCACACAGTACGGATCCATGCCTCTGTACGTTATCGTATCAGCATTCAACCGATTCCTCCCATAATCCCTCATCACTCACGTTCTAGAATTGTTGGGGGACTGATACAATTTTTCACGTCAAAGTTTCCATCTCCTTTCTATGCCAATTTTTGATTGTAGAGCAAGGTTGTTAATTACTTTATTTACTAAGCAGAAGCATTTTAGTCGTGATAATATTTCTTCATTTCTTCTTCTCAGTAGACATGATAATATCTATCCATTTCTTCTTTTGTGAAATTGCCATGCTCTACCGTATTTGGACTAGAACTCATCCAGTTAAATTTGTGCGTGGGATGATCGCTTCTCCAATTTTCACCGAATTCTGTCTGGAACTGTTCTTTGTCCAGGATCTTAGCACTAAATTACATTGAGTTTTTCTTCAACATTGCACGGCACGAAAAAAAGCTTCTCTCCGAGAATTCCCGAGCAGTAACGTTTTGCACTGAAACACCGATAACAAGCAAAAAAAATATGTTAACACCTTGGTTGTATCCACTTATATCTTCTACCAGATGGGTCAAGACCAGAAGAATAAACTCGATCGTCATCCTCGAAAATTCGCATTCAAGGACACAAGATTGAAGAGGTCAACCTCATCATAGAAAACAAAAATGTCGATTCTACCACCTCCTTTGGAAAGCAATTTGAACTCCAGTGAATCAAAATCCTGAAGACAAAGAAAAAGACAATAAACGCCAAAAATGGCCAACGAAATAGCATTAGTACCCTTCCAATACGACTAGTCAACGTGAATCCCGATAACTCCTTCAACGACCCGAGCATGCTTGAACTGGAAAACTAGGTTTTTCCAATAATTTTGCAGGCTGAACCAACCGATGGTCTCTTTTTAATATTCCGAGATCCGCATCACTTGTGTGTGGAATGAAAGCACATTCTCGATACCAACCTAAAAAATGAACAACGTGAATGATTTATGGGCTTTGTTACCGAGAAGCGTTCCTCCGGCGAGGAATGGCATGGTCTCCATGTCTATCAGTTCATCTCTTAGCTTTGCCAATTCAACCTAGTATAACAACCACTATAGTTTCAAAGGTTTCAAAGGCTTTCCGGATATCATTTACTACCTCGAAGTGCGAGGGAAGATTTTGATTTGATAATTCAGGCTCGCGATTCATGCTTATATTGAGACACGGAACAAGATGGCTCCTGAATGGCTTCTCCTCAAATTGTCCCCTTGAAGTCAAATGAAAAACCTTTAGTAAATTTGCTTGAATTTCCGCATGTCAACAGGGATTAAAAGAGATCCGATTAGTTGATGATCTTGCCTAGAATGATACAACCATGCATATCATTAACCTAAAAATCGCGAGCTATTTTAGTGCAACTTACTTTAGAAAAACTATTCCTTCATTGGGCAATGTAACATAGTCTCCTTTGTCTACGAAGAAACTAACATTGTAAATAGCCTGCAAAGCATCAATAAACATGAATGGTTCTATTCGTGACAAACAGGATCTAAATGAACAGAGCCCTCCGATTGTGGTATCATTACAGATATAGGCAATTTGAGCGATGATCTGAGTTGTACATTTCAGATAAACAATTCAAACACAATGTATACCTGCAATCTCTCATGAGTCTCTCAATTGCATCGATGTCGATCAGAAAAATGTCCTTTACATCACTCTTGTTAGTGGATATTGGAGGAAGGGAGAGGATAAATCGAAAGCATCGATTGGATGATGAAGTGTAATTGTAGTACGACAAAAATTCATTTTTGTCATATGCTGCCTTCCATAATATATCCTCTCCCAGTGAGAAACGTCCTTTGAGGGCCAGAAAGAAGAGCGACGGCAGAAAAAATACAAAAACGAGAATGTAAAACAGAATCGGTCGAGGCCTCATCGTTTTATTTTCTACTGAAAAACATGTTGTTTCACAAACCACGCTTAAATACTACGGAAGATTTCATTTAATAATAGCAAAATTGTATTAATATAAAATCAGCTGAAATTGAATTATGTACATTTTTAGATGTTGTGTACATGACTTTGTGCTCGCGCGTTCTCCATGCTAAAAATTGACACATCTTTCATCCTTCCCTGTCCTCCTCCAATCATCATTAACTCTGTCTTTTGTTGTTGTCTCGTTTTTTTCAATCAAAGTAAGCTCTCATCCAACTCTCTCCTCCTCATCATCGAACTTCACGAGTAGAGTGTGAAATACGGGTCGCCGTCTCTTCATTTAACACAATCTCTCATCGGTGGGAGAGGCGAGAGAGTGCAAAACATACAGACGGCTACCCGTATTTCGAACTCTGTTCACGAAGAGATAAATGAGAAGCGGATTGCGTTGATGCATCTCCTCCAGAAGGTTGCGTTTGCCGTCACTAGAGTTCGGGTAATCGTCTCTTCATTTCATACATTCTCTCACCGGTTAGAGAGATTGGAGAGTGTGTGAAATGATGAGACGATTACCCGTATTTCGAACTCTAGGAAACAGTGAGCATATCTTTCGTCAACGAAGCCTCGAATGGAGTTGACCGTCGCCGATGAAGTTGTCTACCATCGATTACGAAAAGACGACGATCTTCATCCATTTATTCTTCAACGACCTCTCTCATCGATCTAAGATCACCCTTCCATCGAATGCTGCATCCAATGAATAACGTGAGAAGAATGAGGAAGGCAGAGGGAAGGAGAAGTTCTCATCGTTCAAGACTTCTATACTTACGATCCCTCGGACCCATCGACTTCCCCAGTCAACAGGATTGAGAACGGGAGAAGATGGAGTACTACAGCATCATCCAATGACGCGAATGGTCTCCTACTTCCTGGATGTGGCCATTCAGTCTGAATCGTCCATCAGGAAAGTCATCTACAACTGGGAAGGAGACGAGATGACCCGGATCCGCAACAAGGAGTTTGTCCGATCACTCAAACAAGATCATCAACTCAGTGCTAGCTCATAAAGATCATTCGAAGACCGTTTGAGAAGATGAAGATGGCCATCGTACTCAATTCATCTCAATTCATCTTGTTCATGCAAGCAGGAAACATCGAGAAGAAACGTCGAAGGGCAACGAAGTGAAAGGTAAAGAAGAGATGAAGTCAAGGAGTCATCAGTTCATTTCGGCTGCTGAAGATGACCGATACCGATAGAGAAAGTGTAAACTGAAGGAGACTCTCGGCCTGCCATCAACGGAGTTCGAGACAGTCACCGTGATGTACACTTCATCGGATAGGAATATCACGCTACTTGAATGGGCCCCAAGAAAACGACCAAAGAAGAAGCAACACATACATGAACATTAACCTGCATACGCACCTGATACCTGGGTTCAGCAGGCAGATCTGGAAAGGGGTTTGGAAGGATGGGATATTAAAAAGTGGGATGATACCGGGATTCAGCAGGCAGATCTGGAAAGGGGTTTGGAAGGATGGGATATTAAAAAGTGGGATGATACCGGGATTCAGCAGGCAGATCTGGAAAGGGGTTTGCAAGGATGGGATATTAAAAAGTGGGATGATACCGGGATTCAGCAGGCNCCCCCCCGACCTTCAATGTGAGATACGCCAAACGTCTAACGATCTCTATTTCCAATCCATTTGTTCTATTTTTACACATCCTTACTCCAACTTTATCGAATAATACCTCTGTTAGCAGTTGTAATGGGAGGGTTTGAGACACTAGAATAACACATAATCTACAACAATGCAATACAGAAATTATGATACGCATAACTGAACTGGGCACTAAGTCTACAACAAATCACTATTATCTGAATAATCAGAGAGATTGGGAGATTCATCATCTCCATCATTGGCATTAGGGAGGTTGTTCCAATCTGAACCATCTTCTTCTCCTTCGTCCTCCAGATCTCGTTCGTCTTCGCTCTCTATCGAACCCATAACTTCAGCAGTATCTTTGAAGTCTTTCTCCTTGGCTATCACACGTTCGGGTCCATGGGAATGACTCCTGCAAATAGGAACTCTTTTTTTCCATGCCTCATAAATAAAGTGGGGGTTTCAACAAGTACCTGAGACAACCGAAAGAGTTGAGGCGAAGAAGAAGTATCTCCTCAGCATGTTCAGCAGACAATCGATTCTTGAGATGATTCCGATAGAGTAGGCCTGAACTTTATTATAAACATGACAATCAACTATGGGTGACAAACCGGCAGCGCTGAAAATCCTTTCAGCCGAAACAGACGTGGGGGGAGAAGACAGGTAGCGTCTCGCAAGAGTAGCAAGGCTGGAAGTAGGGAAGTAAAGAAGTTTTTCCATTTCTCTGACAGTACCTGGGATACATGGAATGATGGGTTTTCCAAAAATCAAGTGCTTCAAATTGGACACTAACGCCCTTCAAGCATTGGTCAATGTAAACAGCAATCTCAGCATCGAGTGTAGACGATGGAGGTGTAGTCGTAGTTGAAGATGAGAGGGAATCGTCTCTTTTTCCGTACAGAGCAGCCCTTCAAATTGCATTTAATTCGAATGAGGCTATTACGAAAAGAACAATAAGTTTGAGCAAAATAATGCACCTTCTGTATGACATTGAAGTGGAAGGTGCGTCAGGGACTGAACTCGTTGCCAATGTGCTCCCAGCGATAGTCGCTTCTGAGAATCAGCATGAAAATGAATAACATAATGACTCACTTGACAATTCAGCAGCTACAGTCTTCCAGTTAATCTTTCCCTGATGATTGTAAACCGCAGATGGGTCGAAGAACGACGATGTGAGCACATCCATATCTTCGAAGTAGTAGTCCCTTCTCTTATCCAATTCCATCGAAATGAGTTGTGCGAGTTGCTTAGTAGATCCGGTCTCACTCTGGACAAACCTGAAATATTGAACATAGAGAGAAAACAAACAATTTCATGAGCATAAATATAAGTACTAACTCAGTTAAATGTTTTTCCAGATCTGCGAAAACGAACAACGTCTCGCTAAGCATATTGCCTTCCTTGGACAACTGGAAATACAATAACTACAATAAACAAGTTTAAAACTACAACAAAATCCATACAAAACAGCAAAGCATACCTCCATCGTGAATCTCTGGAAAGGAGCGAGCACTTTTGATGTCTGCTCGAAATTATGCTGTTCACTGCCAGAAAACTTTTTCTTGCCGGTATCTTGAAGCGAGAGGTTGATTGCAGCCATCTGATCAATGAGAAAGATTTAAAATGCATGATAATCGAAATTGTAAAAGTGAAACAGATGCGAATACCTGCTTAATCCCAGCTTGAACCATCAGGTAATCACTTCCCCAACGAGTTTCTACCGAATTCGGAATAGTCACGGCTCTCAATCCAGTGGCTTCGCAATGCCTAACAACGCTAGCTTGTAAATACTCATTGAGAGATCGCTCACTTGAAGAAATCTTCGCGCATTGTGTTAGATTTATTCAAGCTTCCGGCGAAATCTTTCAGTCTCTTCAGTGATTTACTTCCTTTCCAAGCTTTGAGTGAACGAGAAACCATCAGATGTAACTGATGGTTAGCACAGCGGGGGCTTGAATGATTTGATGTTGTGAAAGACTTGGTAGAGTTCACTTACTTTCTTAGTCCCATCAACTTCACGGCTTTGCGAGCATTCGCCGCTGAATCGGTCACAATTGAGGTCACATCAAGAGCGTATTCACGAATAACCTGAGAGATCGATCGAAAATCAGTGTGCATATGAAAGGTGAGATACCTCCTCGAGAAGTTCCTTGATAGCCTCCGCCGTGTGTCTTCCACTTGTCTTCTTGCACGCTATCAGTCTTCCTTCTACCTTCCAGTCACTATTCACGAAGTACGCCAGTATGGCAGTTAGAGAGACTTTGCAGTTCTTTGATGTCCACGAGTCAGTGACAAGTGTCACGGGTACACCATTCAGATCCTGAATGACATTCCCTTTGATAGTTCACGCACATCTCGACAACAAAATGACCAATTAATTACCTCTTTATTCTTCTCCTTAATTTCTGAGACCATTTGCGGAATAATCGTGTCGGTTAGCTTTGAACGGGAGGGGAATGTGCCCCATTCAGTTTCGTCAAAGAAAGCAAGCCAGGTTTGAGAGTGGAATATCGACGCCGAAGCGGAGACATGCTCAGCGAGAAACTGCGCACAAAGTCGATTCCTCTTCTTGGACAGTTCCTGAATATATGTCGGCATAATCACATCATAATCAATCAAAGACCAAGAAATGGATAAACGCTCACTCCTCTATCAACGATTGTCTTGAATTCTTCAGGGTGATATCCCTTCAGATGAGTTCTCATACCGCTGGTAGATTTCTTCGATATCTTCAATACTCGTTTCCGCTTGCTGTCCAGAGGGCACAGAGTGCATTCTACTTGTCCGGGATTGAGCAGTTTGAAAAACTTCCATACGCCTGTTTTGTCTACTGTAGCGATCGTTGGAGGAGAGGAGGCCATCTTAACATCCATACGGTTGATAAATGATACCTAGACTGCACACGTACATTTCATGAAATCTCCTTGTAGCTACGACTGAGAGACGGAAAACCGATCGAGCGACGAAAAAGAGGGCGAAAGGAGGGCGTAGGCCTTTTATAGGGTAGCACACAGATGCAAAATGTCGATTTGGATGCCTTTGCATCGAGAGGATCGCCTCTCTCTGTCAATGCGCACGTGCGATCGATTACAATTTCGTCGCCGTTTTTTCGCCATAAGTTCTCTCGCCGATGTTTTTGTGCGAGTTAGCGACTTGGAATGTTTTGAAATACATTTATCCATGATACAAAAGTACAAACATGTATTACAAATCACTTGCACGAAATGTACGGTAGCTAATTCAAGAAAATAAAGAAATTCGCAAATTTAAAAAAAATGACTCGATGAGTCATGAAAAATCAGACATAGTCTATGTTGAACGTTTTTCGTTTTATCGATTAGTTAGGGAGCTACGCTCACATAGGTGAAGGTATTTCCCCTCATTTTCCATTCTTATTCTCCCCTCCCCCTCTCATCTCATTCCTCCCCTCTCACTTCATTCTCAACTAGCGGATCCGCTAAAATCAGCGGATCCGCCACCCCTTCTCATTCTCCTCTCTCTCCCCTCGCGGATCCGGTCGATGAGAGTGAGGGAGAGAAAAAGAGTGCCGTAATACCGATACCCATCTCATACCGACAACCCTAGTGATACCTGGATTCAGCAGGCAGATCTGAAAGGGGTTTGCAAGTATGGGATATTAAAAGGTGGGATGATACCTGGATTCAGCAGGCAGATCTGGAAAGGGTTTGCAAGGATGGGATGTTAAAAGGTGGGGTGATACCTGGATTCAGCAGGCAGATCTGGAAAGGGTTTGCAAGGATGGGATATTAAAA